>NPHW01004100.1:43440-60804 GCA_002240705.1 Elaphomyces granulatus
GGTTTTGTCTTGTATGTGACCTACCGCACAGTCGTAGAATCAGGACCTGGCCCTTATTACTTTGCCTCAGAAGCTCGCTGGCAGGCCTCTACTGAGTAACTACGGCTTTTTATCTCATTATTATTCTGTTTACTATCGTTACTGTTGTCAGTACATTCCTAAAACATGCCTTTGATCGCGCGAAGCACCGGGCCCAGGCCGAGAGAGCTCTCGCTCTCGAACACGGAGACAGGCCGGCAGGCACCGTGCCAAAGACACCCGCTCGTAGTGGAACGCCCGACGCCAACGATGACTCCCGCAATTGCAAGTGGACGGGCGAAATGGTGGATGAGTTGTGGCGAGGGATACTAGAGGCCCAAGCGGGAGGCCACCAATCCGATGGCGGGTTTAAGCAAGCCGGTTGGAACATCATCTTCGCTGCCGTCAATCGCGTTGCCGGCAACTTCCCACTGGAGCTAAAGCATGTCAAGTCAAAGTACTCCAATGCCAGCAAAATCTGGGAGTCATGGGAATCCCATGAAAAGAGCTGCGTCTCCGGATGGGCCAGGCAGGAGGATGGTGCCTTGATCAATGACACGGAGGTGGAAGAGGAGTACTACGCCAAGTACAAGGATCGGAGACGTTTTCGAAGGAAAGCTCCGCAGTATCTACATGAGATGATTCTTGTCTTTGCCGATAGAGTAGCAACAGGGAACAATGCGATCAGTCTCGAGGATGCGCTTGGGCAGGGCCCGGAGACGGTGGAGGACGATGAAGAAGCGGACTCGGAGGCAGGGACAAGGCCCTGTCCAGCTGCAGAAGAGCAAGAGCAAGAAGGGGGCCAAGAGCTCCAAGTTCCGTGACCTACGAAAGAGGGCCGCAAGTCAATCTCTCAACCCTCGCCCAAACAAAAAGACCGCCATGAGCTCTACCAGAGAACTCGCTGTCGGCATACACGAGGCGAACCAGACATTGACGAAGCTTGGGAATCGGGTGGGGCAAATTATCGAAGGCATCACCCCTATTGAGAGGGCGATGAAATATCTGAAGGATGAGATACCTGGGCTAGGCTTCCGCAACAAGATGAAAGTCTCGGAGAAGCTTGACCAGGGGAACAATGCCGCAATTTTTTGTTCCCTGACAAAAGAAGAACGATGGGAATGGGTGAAAGATATTATTCCTGAGCTCGACGCCTCATCTGGAGATGGGAATACTGAAGGGAGTGGTGTCAATCCTGTAAACATATATGAACTGCTGTGATTTTGATATTCCTCAGTGCAAGTATTGCACTCACTTACAGATTACAAAAGCTCTCCTACCTCCTCCTCGCCTTTCCCTGGCCGCGCATACTCAACTGGGCGCGCGGTTCTGGTAATTATCTAGCAGCTTTTGCGCTTCGCCAGTAACTGCAGCTTCAATTAATTAAATTAATGTACGCCTGAAGGGGAATAAAGAGACTTAGTAATAATATATCAATGAAATCCATATCGATAAATACGCAGCTGTAGTGAAGTCTCTAGTGAAGTTGATGCGATGTGTGTTGCTGTAACGCTTCGAGGGTCGAATCTTTGATTGTAAAGTTTTTATACTATTTTTAGGTGTCTGGCGGGCTAGGCGCGACAAAAAACTTAAAATGTTGTAAGCCGTTGTAAAATGTTCGGGAAACAAGATGAGTTTGCGAACAGACCTCTTGTTCTTGTAAATCACCAACCCATTTACAAGTACAAGTACATACAAGATTACAAGATCGGAACGCGAACAAAGTTGCAAGTTGTATACAAATCACGTGACCACGCGTTTGACGCGTTTAACAAGGCATTTAAAAAAAATAAACTAAAATCGTATAGTTAGAATTAACTACCTAGAGGCTAGGCACAGTAGAAGAGAGAGTACTCTCATCTCGTGGATGTAGTACAGTAGTAATCTTTCCAGCGCCTGATTTGCCAATCTTAACAGAGGAGTCACTGAAAACACTTTGTACATATTCGTAATCTAGCAGCATGCATATCATATCAATGATTAGAAGGGTGGAATGTCTTGCAGTGATCCGTTGATCCCCTTCATGCACAACACCTCGTCCAGCTATACCTCAGTTAGCTCCCGTTAGTTAACTTTATAGTTAAATAAGTCCATGAAAAAGACATATAATACCCATTTAGAGATTAACAAAAAGCTGTGGTGATGGTGGTGATGGTCAGGGAGAAATGTATGTCACCTCAGAAACAAGAATAAATCGAACTATTGGACCAAACAACCCCAATTGTATGGACATTAGTTGTATATTACATTAGCTGCAAGATATGATATGTACATGTACCATAGGAATATTTTATGGGCTATCATATTATGTATAAAACCTAAGGTACTCAGGTATCCCTGCATGCCCCAACGCGGTACGCCTTACCGCGTCCACACCGCGACGCGAAAGACAACTTTCACATCACTCCCTCATCAGTCCCAACTCTTACCATAACCTTCATTCCATTATTGCTTCTTGTATCTCTGCCAATCAATCATCATTCAACTTTACGACAGTCTACACTGTAACCACAATGAGTTTCCAGAGACATTCTCGAGTAGACAACTCATTGACCCCGGGCCCGCCAAACGGTGCATCGGAATCTGAGGTTAATCTCAGTTATGCCTTTTTGATTCATTCGCAAAAGACTCTGACACAGAATCTGCCTCCTCGAATAGACAATAAACTTCTGGCTCGACAAAAACGGCGACGGACAAGGTACGTACTTGCTAAAATTCCATCGCCACTGCTGTTCACTTGGAAATCGACAACTCTACTTATCGATCGTGCTCACCGTCCCTGACTAATTCTCTCTGGGATCATAACATAGCCCTGAAGATTACGCAATACTCGAGGCAGAATACCAACAGAATCCCAAACCAGACAAAACAGCTCGAGCTAGTATTGTCAATCGGGTTGCCTTGGGAGAAAAAGAAGTGCAGGTAATTATGCTCGATTTTCACACCTTGGAGGCGATTTCTAAATAATATGCCGTTAGATATGGTTTCAAAATAGGCGTCAGAATGATCGCCGCAAATCGAAACCTTTACAGCCTCACGAGCTCCCTGGACCCCGTGTTCTCGACGACTCTTCTAATCAACCTGGGAGTGATGATGATAGTATACCAACAGAGCCCGAGCGGTCTCATGAAAGCGAAGAAACTGACTCACACGAGAAATTATCAGTTGAGAATGATGAAGTTCTTGTGCCTCCAATTGATGAGCCACCAAGATCCTTCGATGATACCACGTCTGGGGAGAGGGATGGAAATGAGCACCAAATACAGAGTTCACAGACAAGCACCGTTTCGACATCGTCACAATGGAGCCAATGCCAGCAGCATAGTATGCAGAAGCCTGAGTTGGGGTGTCAAGAAACATGGTCACCAGAGGAGTCAAGACCATTGCAGTTGACGAAACGGAAACGATCGTTCTCGGATCTCCAAAATGAAGAGCCAGAGTCCGCAGAAGATTTTGATATCGCCGCCAAGCACGACCTGTGTGACACGAAATCGCCCCCGTCGCTACGCATTTCGATGTCTGTTGATGGTGAAGCAATGGTCAGGAAAGCAGGGGAACTAACTCCTCCCAAGGCGCGCAGTGCCGTGAGAATCTCCATGTCTTCAGATGGCGAAGCTTTGATCCGTACTGAAGACGAGCCATCCCCCTTGAAAAACCGCATATGTTTGTTACCCAATCGGAGACATCGGCTTAGCGGACTGAGGAGAAGTAATAGTGCCGTTCACCTTCCTATTTCTAGAGCAGGGCTGTTTGATCGGGAGGTGGAGGGCAAGCCGTTCGGACGGTCTCGTGATTCTCGAACTTGGGAATCGTATTGTGATACTGATGCCAGAAGTGCGTTGTCAACTCCGTTCAGTGCAAAGAATATATCTGGGGGCACTGCCCGTGGGTTGGTTCGATCCCGAAGCCAGCGATCTTTGACCTTTGGCGAGCACAACATACTAAAATCGAGGCCTGGTCTTCTGAACCAAATGATTGGCGATGAACAACTGGGTGACAAGAGAAAGCTCTCGCGAGCCGTTTCTTCGCTGGGGAGACTTGAGTCTGGCCAAAAGGCCATGGCTAGCAAGACCCCTACGAAGAGCCTATACGCCCGAGGCTTCAAATGTGACGATAACGAGGACCTTGAACTGCAGGTCGGTGATTCTGACAAGGAGAATTGGATACCCGGGACGGGAACGTCAACCACCACGCGTCGGCGCGTAGCAAGGATGCCTAGCGGACGTTCTGTTCTGAATGAGAGAGGCCTGAAACCCGGAAATCGTGATCAGGAATACCAGAGCCGTGTATCCAGCTGCAAGCGCGCCGGAGACGTCCTCCCAGCGGAGGTATCAGCTTTCATGTCCCGGTCGGATACCTCCAGTCGAGAAGAGGACCTTGATTGCATTCAAGGATTGCTATCCCTCAGCCAAGGTGCATGGAGATGAGAGCTGTGATATTTTGCTTTTCTTTCGGGCCATTTAATTGGTACTGACACATGTGACATGAGACTTCACGTGTCAGTAATGGTGATGCCTGCTGAAGATGGCTTGTGACTTGTCCCGTGATTTAGCCAAGCTCTAGGATATGCCCGACACACCCGTTCTTCGCTCCGATAATAAAACATAAAACATATCATTGTGTTTCCCCTCTCCTATTATGACCATGGCCACTCAGAGTTCTCAACTTTGTTGGTCCAGGGCGTATCTGTTATCCAATCCAAGTCCTGAGTTCGATGCTTGGCAAATCCTTTTTTTTTTTTTGGGACTTTTATCACTATGTGACTCTTTGTTGAGAAATATCGGATTGAATCGGTCTTTTGTAATGCAGAACTTCCCCGCTGGCCCGTGCTTTTCTCGATGCCTTCTCCGTGTATTTCCTTATCTCCCTTTGATATACACCACTACCACCACCAATAGTTATTAGTAACAAAGCAAACAACAACATTACTAGGTTGAACAATCTCATCCACTAGCTATAGGCAGGTGCTTCTCACCTTCACTTTTGTTTCCCCTAGTGATTCGCTCCAGCTTGGATTCTTTGGAGCGCTGTCGTCTATTTCCAACCCGCCGGCCTCATCCGTAAAGCTGACGACTTCAGCGTTTACATATCATATCATAGTGATGTGAGATGTTATATCCCTCATCTCTAACATTGCTTTAAAGCTTCCTTACCTCTCCACGCATGCCATTTCCCTGGAACTCTCTTATTGGGATTAAGTTGTATTAGATCTCCGATCTTTTATCGTGGCTATGAGATATTTAAGGGGTTCTGTGGCCGAGGGCTAACTTTCTTTGCCTTCTGTTGGGCCCAGCCAGCCGTAGAAGGTCTTAATCGGCATGACAGTTCTCATCCATCAGTTGAACATTCTGCAGCGTTTTTCGTATTGCTTATGAGGGTTTAGCTATTGAAAAAAGCGTTCTAACAATTCTTTTGTCCAGATCGTAACTTCAACCCCAGTTTCCAAGAGAAAATTATCCCCTGTCCTCGTTCTGCCCCCATTCCCACGGCTTTCCTGGACCAGCTCAAACGCTCCTCATGGGAAAAAGCCCCAGTGTTGGTATTATTGGAGCCGGTATTTCCGCGCTGAGATGTGCCGACATTCTCATCCAGAATGGCGTGCAGGTGACATTACTTGAGGCGAGAGGCAGGATTGGAGGACGGGTTGGTCTTCCGTCGACTACTGCCGTGGAATTGCCTAACGAACGAGAGTCAGATCTGCCAGGCCAAGGTTGGGGGTCATCTTGTGGACGTGTACGAGCACAGTCCCTCTGCCATGCGGCCAGAACTGATCGGCAATATAGTGGACCTAACTGGATACACGGAACGGATAGTAACCCAATCACCAATATTGCTATCGGATCGAATACGAAACTTCATGAATGGGATGAAAGTCAGTCTATCTTTAATCCGTCCGGCGACCTATGCGACGATGCCCTGGCCACCAAAATTACAGAGTGGATGTGGACAATTATAGAGGAAGCGTTTGAATACAGCAACAAGTATAAGGATATCATCCCGGCACATAAGAGTCTCTCCGATTTTTTCCGCGAAAAGATTGAGGAGACGAACCTTACGCAAGAGGAGAAAGATATGTGTATCGAACTTTCCAAAACCTGGGGTGCATATGTTGGTGACCCTGTTGAGAGGCAAAGCCTGAAGTTTTTCCGCCTCGAAGAATGTATAGACGGAAGTATGTCGATTTCCCCGGATCGCCTTAAAAAACCCCGAATTCTGATTTTTTTTTCTTGCAGATAATTTATTCGTCGCGTCAACCTACAAGAACATCCTAGAACATATCTCAGGCCCAGTAGTGCGGCGTGCAGATATTCGACTGAACGAGCCTGTCGTTAAGATCGAAGCACTCCGTAGGGCGTCAGGGACAAAACATCAAGTAGCAGTCACGACTGCGGCTGGAAAAAGGTATCATTTTGATGAGGTGGTAGTCACCTGCCCCTTGGGATGGCTGAAGCGAAATAAATCCGCTTTCGTTCCGGAGATCCCAGCACGGCTTTCTAGCGCCATTGACAGTATTTCATACGGCGGACTTGAGAAGATCTATGCAGTGTTCCCGCATGCTTTTTGGGATTCGACTTCCAGTATCAACAACCATTCGCCGCCATCGCCCTTTACCCACTTTCTTAACCCCACGTACGTTGAACACGCGGAATCCACGAGCTGGAACCAAGAGTGCATCTCACTGTCCGCTCTCCCAGCTGGCTGTGCCCACCCAACCCTCTTGTTCTACATTTTTGGACCATCTGCGGCGTACGTCGTTTCAAAGATCAAGACCCTTGACCCGTCCTCTGATACGTACTACAATTTTCTGAACGAGTTTCTTCTCCCATACTATTCCCGCCTCCCGCAGTACTCGTCCTCGTCGCCAGACTGCAAACCGGCCAGTCTTTTCGCCACACAGTGGCGGAATGACCTGTACGCCGGCAATGGTTCCTATTCGAATTTCCAGGTCGGTCTTGAACGCGGTGATGAAGACATTGAGGTAATGCGGGAAGGGATGGGAATCGATCGTGGAATCTGGTTTGCTGGCGAGCACACCGCACCGTTCGTGGGGCTAGGTACCACTACAGGCGCATACTGGAGCGGTGAGCGCGCAGCTGGCCAGATCTGCGACATCTACAACCTGAGCCGGAGCGGGATGGGACTGAAGAGGGACGACTCGCTGCCATCAGCAATTGCCGATGCATCCAGAGTCCGCCCCAAGGTTCTTGTCCCTCCGGTTGTTGTGACTGGTATGGCGGAAGGCCAACAAGTCTTAAATTGTAGCTACTAGCTATAGAGAAAGGAGTTCCAAGGACGAACAGTGATCATACTATCTCTTATCAATATGCTGAGTTGGATAGAAATGGGGTGGGATTACATTGCTTCCTAGAGTGTTTGCAAGCGCCTCAACAGTGTGGTGGGATACTACTATAAATATACAGCTGCGGTTTTGTTTGGCTCTTATTCTTTCTTATCTCCCCAGTTATCTCTTTTTCTTGTTTGTTTCCACGGAAGATACAGATGGGCTCATTAGGTAGTGGTAAACCTATTGAAATTTTTAGTTATACATACCTATGTATATCATATATGTTATGCATCTGGATCTGCATCCGTCATTGAGAATAATAATGATAGGACTATAAACTTTCATGGAGCATGAAACTGGGATAATTTGCTGCAGCCATCTAGGTCGCACTGGCAGAGGCATATATGTGTGCATATTTATATACATGTTCAACAGGGAACGGCCATCTGGTATCAGTAGTCCTTCTCCTCACAAGAGAATACATCGGAAGTATACAGAGTGATATCAAGGAGACAACATGGAAACAACGAGATAATACAGGCTTTGTTCTCGGAGATGGGGGAAAGAAGCGAGAATGAAAAGGGGGGGAAATGTAATAAAGACGAGACGACAGCCGATGGCCCTGGCTGGGAGAAATCCTGTTCCTCAAGTCTGATCATCTTAAACTTGACATAATCCATGAAGAGGCCAAGAAAGTTGCCACTGAAACACCAAACCCATGTCGGAACATCATAACTCCCTTCTTTTTTTTTTTTTTTTCTGCGGAAACACCGTAGCATCAGAAGACAGTGATCCTGGTATCCGGCACCAGTGGAAATCGCTCAGATGCTGACGTGAGACATAACGATGACAAAGGTGAATAGCAAACACTCCAAACACCAAGACAGACCCCCGAACAAAGAAAAGGAAAATGTGGTATCAGAAGATATGCAAATTGAACGCCGGAATGATGTTGAAACAATGATTTTCTTCGTAGGTGGATTGTTGGTATGATACAGCATGGATCCCCATCCCAGTCTCGGAGGAAGGAATCTTGTACTATAGTCCCAATTCTGAACGGTTGGTTATTTGCGGCAGAGGCCCAGTGTCGATGATAAGACACATTTATCGGCTCCTTTATTGACCATTGAAACAAAGAGAGAAAGCAGGAAATGCCAGAAGATGTCTGTGAATTCCGACTTTAATCTTCCCAAATAGTTTCCAAGTCAAGATCTTGGCGTCTCTCGGCGCCACATACACTCCATCGCTTCCGTTTGTCAGCCCGCATCCCATAGCCTCCGAGTCCTCGCATAGAGCCGAAAGAAAATGAACTCGATGTATCGATATTGTTCTGCTGTCTAGTACTATCAGCATCCGCCTTTTCAGCGGCAGCTTTCAGTTTTGCAATGCGATCTGCTTCAATGGCCGCGGCTTCTGCATCTGGGATGTCCGGGATTGTCTCCAGAGATGAAATGCTCGGGCTACGAGAGCGAAAACTTGTAGGAGTCGATGGCATGGACGAAGCAGACGAAACGGACACACCGGGAAAAGGTTCGTTGTATTTCATTGGCAACATGACTGGAGAAGTGGAGGAGGACGGGTTGCTGGCGGTGTATCCTCCAGCGCCAGCTGTGCTGGAATAATGTAACGGGGAGGACGGACGTCGACGTACGGGACGGGGAAATGTATGATGCATTGATGGGGAGAGCGGCGACGGCGCTTGTGATCGTTCTAAATCGATTGGGTCGGAGTCCAAGGCGTTTTCGAGCTCTGCGTGTTCCGTGATCGTCTCTGAAATATTTAGAGAACCCATATTGAAGCTCCACTGATCATCAGCCATCCGCAGAGGGCTGTGTCTTCTCGTCGAGTGGTCCATGGGACTCAATGGCCGCCTCGGGCTATTGGCCGAGAGGTGTCGTCCTCTCGAGTCCAAGCCTGGAGAAGAGTGGGCGCGAGTCATGGGAGGCGCTGCCAGCGGAATGGCCAACGACCGAGATCGAGAATGGATCCGCGTGAAAGGGGTGGTATTTCGGGGCGTTCCTGATGTTGTGGAGGGAAGTGAAAGTGTCGTCGTGAAGTCTAGGAGCCGTTTTGAGATTTCATCCGACGACGCAAAGCCGTTCGTGGCTTGCTCCTGATCTGATGGCTCACAAGACTCCGGAGGACTGGGAGGGAGCATAATCTCCTCCGGCATCAGGAGCGGTTCCGCCATGACGACGGGCGATGATGCTGAGACTGGTCCGGACATGGTGCAGCGGAAGAGCAGAAAAGCGGCAGAAGGGAAAGAGCGACCGCATTCCCAGATACTTGGTGTCAAAGTCGATTGCTGGTCCCAAGTTCCCAACATCCAGACGACGCGTTAACAGGACGGGAAGGGGAGAGGATAAGGGGAAGCGACGGGGAGAGAGAAAAGGTAAAGAAAGGAACTGAGACAGAGGAAGATGGGAGGAAAAGGAAGAGGTTGAAGATGTAAGATGTGTGGGATGAGGAGATGAGGAAAGGGGATCGGGCAAAGCACCGTACTCTACCTACCTAGTACAAATGAGGCCAAGTTCGGCTTATATCATAGTACCTGCCTAAGTACCTAGAATGTTTGCCTCAGTTCAAGGTAGATTTTTTATCATACATACATAATAGTAGGTAGTTTTATCATAGATACTAACTAGTAGTATATAATACATACGGCATTATGGGACGTTGAATTTCCCTGACTTGCGTTTGTCCTGGTCTCTATTCCCCGCTGCATCAAGAAAACGTCATGTTTTTGACCATCACAAGAGTCTCCCTTGTCAGTGGTCACTCCAAGTCTCTTCGTGCAGATCAGCGGCCACCCGCCTGACGACCGTCCCTGGTGGCTGCAGCATTTATGGCAATGGCAAACAGGCGCACCACAGGGAAAATAAAGAGCCCCGCACGTTAGAAGCCCTGATAAGCTGGGAGACTCTTGAGGCTTTCGATCCTAGACCAGCCTGCAGGATCCTGCGTCATCGTACTCTGTTTGATGACTAGATGAGGCAGATTGGACCCCCATGTTCTTTGTTCTGGATATTTAATATTAGATCGCATTAGCACCTGTTCCGAACCAATAATTGAGCTTCATAGGTAGTGTCATTTTCCAGCACTCCCAGTGATGAACAATCTCAAAGCTATTTCTCCTGACCTGCTGGACCCTGCATTTTCTTATTGTTATAGTGGTAAGGGGGATTTTGAAAGGGAATACTTTATTATAACATGCGCATTGTAACATATCATAAGGATAATTTGTGGTTCTGACGTACGAATATGGCTATTTTGCGGGCGTTAAAAGATCGGGATTGAGATCTCGCAAAGGTTGTTCACAGAGCATTATTGGCATATAGCCAATTTCAATGGCAGACAATATCAAGGTGAAGCTCAGTATTCTGGGAATTCGTCGTCAATTGCATGGTATCATAGTATGTATATGATATATAAGTATGTCTAAGAGTCATACTCTAATGAAAGATACCTAGAATAACATTTGTTTCCTAGTTTCTAAAGCGAATGTAAATATAACCTGAAGGTATGTTTTTAACCTGGAGAGTAAAATACGCGAAGGACCGAGATTTGGTGAATCCCGCGGCTTCGAACGAGCATAAGCCTAGTAATAAATCCACTATTTTGACAGGCATGGGACGGGCAAAGGCTACAAAGCGGCTTTTTTTATTCAGCGTTAAATTAGATAGAAAATACAGGCACAGACTAAACCTACTGATTTTTATAGTACTCGAGAATCGAGATTCCGCATTTCCGTCGTCATCAAGGGTAGAGACTAGAAGTAACGTTGACAATATCGCTATTCTCTGGGAGCTGAACGAAGCGGATGTTGTACAGCTTTGAGAGTTTGCTCGAATCGGTTGATCAATGTCTCAATTTCATTTTGCTTCCACAGGAACATGAGCACGGGAATAACTTGAAGCATCTTCTTGACCTGAGTGAGAAGTGATAAATAAGCCGGTATATCGCCAGGATCCATATTATGTTCTTCACTTACTAGAAAAGGTTCCTTACCTACGTAGTTGTCTACGTTGACGTTGTTGGATTATCTCCTAACAACGATTGCAAGTTTCCGTGCTAGAACCAGCCACTGCTGCTCCGGATTCGGCGCCAGGAAGAAAAAACCTGGCCAAGGATATATAGTATTATATTTATCCAGATACCGAGTCCGAAAATTCCGCATCTTTCGACAGATAATTATCAATTATTAAATCAAGCAAGCCGCGTGAGTCTTCAAAATGGACAGTTTCCGAGCTACCCCGGCTAGGTCTCGAAAAATAAGTCGACTGTCGAGCTCGTTTGGATCGATAACCTGTATACAGGTCATAATATAATATACATTTCCATCCTGGGTTCTAGCGAGAAAGCAAGAGGTTTGATGGCAGTACATCTTGCTCATCTTTTATCTTCCAAATCTATAATTGATCTCGAGAACGAATAATCAATTTCCTGCAAAGGCAAACTTGGAACAACCTTTTCTTTCTCTACCTAAAGGATAAAAATATGATCCCTCGTAGAATTAAAAGTCATACGAAGTGACTAGGTAATGCACCTTGTAATACAAATAATGGATTATTAGAATATATACTCTCTAGCATCTACTGTAGTAATTATCATATAAGGATCCTTGTTAAGGCCGAGGAATTTACTAGGGATGGTCATATCATTATGTCATATATTCTGGAAGCAAGTTTCAGTGCTCTATGGAAAATCCTATAAGTCTATGTTTATAAAAATAGCCTTTCAAGGTAATAGGGCGCGATAAAGGTTAAAACTATTGTAATAGTAGTATGTAGTAAATGCTGTACAGTATCTCTGTAGAAAGTTCGGGACCGTACTACGACAGGGAGAAGATCCACAGTGAAACGCCCAATTCGATTTTCCCTTTTTCTTTTTCACGTCGTATTTGTTAATATATGATTACTTCAGAAAATATACCTGCCATCCCCCCTTCTACACTTTAATCTGGAATATTATACTGGTTTTATTGCTCTTCATGTGCCAATTATTGTCCCATTAAACGATCCGGACTTGATCAGATATCCTGCCCCTGCGGCCGTGGCAGCAGGAGGATCCTTGCATCCCTTGGAAAACAAGGCTCTTCGAAGGACCATCGCTCGGGCAAAGGGTGTTTTAGTTCTCCTGGAACTGAAATATCGTAGTCTAACAAGATGTGGGCAAAGACGAGCTTCATTAACACTTCCGCCATCTATCGGCCCCGGGCTGGGACGTAAATTAAATCAGTCATCTCAATTCGTCCACTTTGCAGGTATTGTAACAATTTCTTACTCTCTAAGGAGCGAGGTAGCATACCAAGGACGAGGTCCATATCCAAATGTCAAGTATTCGGTGCTGACATCCGTAGTGTACCTTCCTGTACCTACTAGTATCATACTTGCTACTACACAGACTCGGGTTGGGCAAGAACTCTCATGGACCGAAGGAGGTCTTTTTGTTAGCCTCGTCTCCTTCAAGTTGAAATTGGGGATATGGGTTTGTTTGGTGATGATTCTCTACCACGGTCTACCTGTCCCTCTCCTATCATAATTGATATATAATAATGGAGCAAAATCCCTTGTAAGATCTACTATTGGAACCAAGCGCTCAACATATAGACCTGCGCTATCACTACATAGTATACTCGTGAGGCAGCAGGCTGCCAGCAGCATTGGGGATCATCACCCAGTTTAGAAAATGATTATTATGCAGCTGACGGCTTTACCAAGATTCTCAATAGTCGTTTCCTAAGGCTAATCCGAATGGGACATTACCTGTAGTGGGCGAAGAAATCCGGAACGGGCCTCTCGCCCACAAGTAGGGAGACCTAGTTAAAGATGTTAAGGAGACTTAGTTAAGAAGCCTACCTAGTTAAAGGATCCTAGTTAAAGGTCCACAAGGCATAGTTAAGAACCTAGGTAATTTAGGTACCTGCCAAGGATAGTTTTAGTTAAGTGGGTGGAGCGGTGAAGACTATCCAAAAGATTTGCTCCTTCCTTTCCTTGCCTTTCCATGCTTTATCCTAGATGCAATCGAAGAAATTATAAGGATCCTTCCCTTTAGATCTATTCATCCTACATGTACCTCCATGTGTCGCCTGTGAAGTGACCGCTGAGGTGACTAGCGGGTGGGTTACCTAGGTAGGTAGTGAAATACTCTATTATAGAAAAAAACAAACCGAAACGGAACTATAGTAAATTCATTTTATTTCTTTACAGACTATAGGTATTCTTGAAGCTTTTGTTCATGCGTACATAGGTATTGGTAACGTTATCGCGAGTTTGCTAGAATACAGAATTGGAGTAAATATCTATCATCTATGTAGGTAGACTTGGTTATACATCCCCGGTATAATTAAGTCATGCAAACTGACTAGATAGGTAGTGTGCCTTGTAATACAGCTTGAAATGGATTGGAATATATACTATCTGGTAATTATAAGGATTCCTTGTTATTTACTAGTGACGGTCATATAATTATGCCATACTAGAAGCAAGTTGCAGCTAAAATACTCGATAGAAAATCCTATAAGTCTATGTTTATAAAAACAGCCTTTCAAGGCATTATAAGGAGGGCACGGTAAAACTGTTGCGATAGTATGTAGTAAATGCCGTACAGTAGTTCTACAAAAAGTTCGGGACCGTACGACAGGGAGACCGGTCCACAATGAGACATCCTATTCGATTCCCGTTTTCTTTCTAAAAAACCTTTATTTGGATTCTATCATTTTTGTTTACTGTTAGCGATCAAAGTACGCGTCAAGTCTGTTGATATATGGTTATGTTCAGAAAATATACCTGCCTCCCTCCTTCTAACACGTTGTTCTGGAATACTGTACTGTGCTAGTTTTCTTGCTCTTCATGTGCCAGTCCCAAAAGATCCGTACTTGATCAGATCTCCTAGTACCTACTCTTGTGGCCGTGGCCGCAGAACGATCTTTGCATCAACCCTCGGGAGATAAATCTCTTCGAAGGACCATCGCTCGGGCAAAGGGTGCTTTACTTCTCCTGGAACTGAAATATCGTAGTCTAACAAGATGTGGGCAAATACAAGCTTCATCAATACTTCCGCCATCCATCGGCCCGGGCTAGGACGTATAAATTAAATCAGTCATCTTGCTATCTAACGAGTAAGGTAGCATACCAAGCACGAGGTCCATATCCAAATGCCAAGTATTCGGTGCTGATATCCGTAGCGTTGACGCCCTGGTAACCCTGTTGGCGGAGTTTGTAAAAGCGAAAGCCATCAAAGCGGTCTCCTTCCGGATAGAAAGCGTTATCGCGGTGTATGCAGTTGATAGGAATCCCAAATTGAGTTCCCGATTTGAAACTTGATCCTGGGCGTATGTCAGTACAAAAGGCAGATTAAAAACAAAAGACGACATACTAACCGTTTGAGAATTTATATGGTTCTTTAGCTATGGTCGGAAGGGTAACTATAAACATGTAAACCATTATATGATCACACATATACAGGAAGATAAACAAGCATGGGCGAAGGAAAAAAGCCAGTGGCATGACAGAGCTTACCAGGCACGATTGGGTTCATCCTAAAGGACTCCTTCAGAAAACTGTCCAATTTATGCATTTGGTAACATGCAGCATCTGTGAATCCATGCTGCTGGATAGCTTCACAGACCTCTTCCCTCAAGGGTTGCACATACTCTGGTCGACTGATAAGGTCTGTCAAAGCTGCCGTAATAGACTAACAAATTGTGAATAGAGATTTAGGTCATTAATGACAGGGTAGGACTCACGACGGTCGACGTCAAGATAATGGTCACTTGGAGCAACAACATCTCTCCTATGACCTCTTGGTAGCTCCATCGCTTTCGCGTAATGGATGATTTATACAAATATTGAAAAATATCAATCTGGAGGTCAAAGGTAAGGAGGTTGCTTAAAAAGGGTGGGTGAGTTTTTTTGACTCACCAGCTCACTCGGGGTGGAAGAATCCCCCCCACCTTCATTAAATTCTGCGGCACGTGCCTCGAAATGGTCCAACAGTGTCTTTCTGCATGCATGCATATCAAATCTTGTTCTGAACGTGACACATCGTGTGATAACTCCGAACAAATAGCTGAAGAGGTTGTGGTTAGAAATTGAAAGAACCACTCCTAATGAATAATAAAGAAAACATTGCCATTTACCGTTTAATGATATCCGGGATATAATAGAGGACCCTAGACGTGATAAGTAGGCCGAAAATATGACCTTCGGTTGCTCGAAGGAATTCTTCATTGTTAGCCAGCTGAGAGCCCACCATGATCACGCTGCCGCTCCGTACTGAAAAGGAGAGGGCAAGCTCGAACACCGATGTGCAATATTCTATAAATTAAAAATCAGCTCGTTCCCGACTTTATACATATATGCGGCGGAGACGTACGGCCTTCTTTGAAAACCAACCTCTTTTTTTGCTCAACAATTGCTTGGTTCACTCGTATCGATTGGGGGCCGATGTTATTAGTGATTTGTCCCCTTACAAGGGCGTTTGTGATGCGTGCAATCGCTGGCATGCTCTCGAAATGTGGAAAGAACCCGGGCATAGTATAATGAAACTGCATAAACTTTTGAAAGGCTTAGTTTGGTTTGAGTGGACGTGATGATATTTAAAGAGAGGGGTTTAAAAAGGAGACGTATAAAACGAACCTGATGAAACCATAGGTCTGGCGACAATTTTCGAGTTGACAGGTACTCTTTTATGAGTTCTTGATTACATACCGTCACCAGGTTTGGCCGGAATAGCCGTGAAAGTCGAAAAAGCGATTTAGAAAACTTTGAATACCCTGTTTCAACTTGTTTAGGAGCATAGAGGAAAAATCCCAGCTGTTGTTGTAGGATCGAGAGTGCACTATTGTTGGTTATTGATGGGACACATTCCTGAGGCAAATCCCATGTTAGGGGTATCCATCTCAAATATTAGATCACGATGTCTTACATTATGGAGTTTGAGGGATTTTAATTTAAGATATAAGGCAGTTATTGCTATTGCAAACAATAACTCCAGTATAAACAGTCTATCAAAGAGAATTACTGGCACCCAATCGGGGCCTAATTCCATTGTAGGAGTCATATCGACAAGACAAGAGTGTTGAAAAGGAAACACCGTCGAAAAGAAGATGTAAAAAGAAAAGAGAAGAAAAGAAAATTCCACTCGATCACGAACTCTGAAAAAAGCTGGTAGAAATAAGGTGTGAAGGAATCTTCTTGTTGGTCTGTTGAAAAATATTGAATGTTGCCATGTCTGCATGAATGGACATATGATGATTTGCAGTCCAATAATAAAAACAGAGAATCAACATACTACCGTAACAAGACCCCAGAAAATTTCACAAAGTAAATTTCAGTGGCAAATCTGAAGCTAGACAATACGAATTAAAAATAACAACAATAATGTGCTTTAATGATAAGAAAAGCACTCCATATACGGGCCCAAATATCGAAGAATCGCTTCATCAACTTATTACATGTCCCGGGATGGTAACTATTAGAAAGGCTTGTTCTGATTAGCTATCGTTCGCCCCGTGGTGGAGAAATTTTGTCCCAACTAAGGTAGGGTCCAGCCACACCTTATCTATTGCTATGCTTCCTCCGATTGGTCTAAAAAGTCTAGCGCTACCGCTTATATGCCACTCGGCAGGCCGGGCCGACGAAAGTAGAAATCTGTGTGCTATCATGCCAACTCGAATCAATATTAAAAATTTAATACATATGGCTTGTACATAGCTTAATTACTAAATATTGCAATTTTTATCTTTATTGGAATTGATTTGGGGACGTTGTTGGAGTGGCCCGCGGCCGAATATGCAATCTGATAATTTGGTAGAGCTAGCAGTTTAGATTGGGCCTTTGGAAGGCTTTGAGTGGGCGAGCGGTGCTGGTTAGTGGGGCACTCCTCCACCCTCCATGGATCCCACCACTCGGAGCCTTCCAAAAGCACTGCTATGTACATAGCTCTGACCAAATTATCAGAGAATCTACGGTACTAACTTAGGGTGCAACTTATGGGTCTATGCTTAATTAGAGTTTCACCCAACTTATCGTAATTAAAAAGGGTCGTACTAATCGGTC
>NPHW01004102.1:0-11590 GCA_002240705.1 Elaphomyces granulatus
GTTCATTTTTTGGGGCATGCTTGCAAAGCAAAAGATGCCGTGGTTCCACGTGAAAACCACCTGCAATGCACAGCACGGAATACGGATGGAGTTGAACAGAGGATGGTGTTCCTAGATCGGTGCTAAGATATTGACATCCCTGAATGAGACTCCGACATGTTGCATTATGGTACTTCGTACACTGAACGCTTGACAAAGCAGTACATCCGAGAAAAGAAAGTGGAATCGGACTTCGAAGAGCGGGGGCAGTATGAAACCAATCTTCAGGAAGAGACACTGGTTGTTCTAGAATGGTATCATACGGGAACAAGTGCTGCGCTCTTAGCATACACTACTCAAAGGCTAATGTCTTTGAATATGAAACTCTGTTTAAAACTGCTATTACGCAGGACGTGTGGTTATTTCTTTACAGTTTCGCTATGAGTTGAGCTATACATATTGAGCACAACTTGGCTTCACTAAGGTGACATCATACACCTATGATCGACAACTCGACGACCAACAAGAGGACTGCGATAAATAGTACTCCTGCAACAGATCAAAATCNNACCAGCATCTATGAGAGGTCAGTAATAAGCGGATCACATTCTAGAAGAAAGAGAGAGGCTCATTATACCTTCCTCCAGCATTTATTGCAAATAATAACCATCCAAAGGCTCTATAGGGACGATATATATGCCAACTTCGCCTAAGAGATCGACTTACTTGGACATTCAAACCAGCTACCGACATTATGCTTAAAGAATGGTTATACATAGCTGGGTTGTTAATGACANNAACACTTCTCAACACAACGCTGTTGTTTCATGTTGAAATAAGTTCATGTTTTTAAAGAATCGCTACTACATATCACACGTCGTCAATTTTGGAGCTTCCTTGAAATTCGATTATGTAATGCTCACAGGTCTTTATATGCGCTACACCACTCGACCAAAAGGTCATAGAGATGTTGAGTGTATACTCAACATCACGGCCTAGTTCATTACATACATAGTAGTCTTGGTGTCTGTTCATGATTAGTACCGGTTAGGTAACTAACAAGAAGTCCGCTATGGATGGGCTTCATTACTAATTGGCTGGCAAGGCATGTGCAGGGTACCTGCCATCTATTTAGATGTTATCAATTCATAGTAAACGTTCCAGGGCATGCGCCACACGTCAAGTCTGAGGTACTGAGATAACCCAACACACCATGCTGTTAGTAGTCACGTGCACCGGAGAAAGTAGAAGCTGCAAGCTGCTAATACTACTCGTGAAAGCAAACTATTTATAGGTATTTGGCCTATCTACATACTGCTAAGAAGCGGTTGGTGAGCCCGATTTATGGACTTTTTATTGGTGACTTTCTTGAGCCGCCGCAACTGTGCTTACGATAAAATCCACTAATGAGGTTTGCTACATTGATATTGACAGAAAGGGAGGACTTTTGGCAGAATGCCACCAATTCGTCAGAGTCTTTAATTTTTGATAGGCGGTTTGATCGGGCAGAGTAATCAGGGGTACGCTTTCAGCTTCTCTATCCACTGTTCAAATCCTTACATTTGTCGACTCCATTGCGTCTGTTTTTACCTTGGTTTCAATGGCATCCAAGGGATGTTTTCTATGTCGTACTAGTCTTCTGCAGTTCTCAAGTGGTTACAGCACCTTCATCAGTTGTCATGGAAAACAGATGACTTCAATTTTTCCGATTCATCTGCTTCCGGTTACTGATCAAATTTAGAAAATAATGCATCGTTGAAACGACGGCCCATTATGAGCTCTCACGATGAAATCCACGTTGAAATTAGCTTTGTTGGTCGTAAATCACACAGTGAGATCCCGGATGAAATCCGCTGCCTTGACTCTTCTGCCCTCGGCGTCTCCGAAGCTGCTTTTGCTGCACGCTTGCTGCGAAGCTATCTTGTCGGTAAGTAACCGCATCTTTCCTGTATCTTGAGGCGTCGTAGCTAATTGAAAACGAAGGAGAAGACCTACTCTCCGTTATTTTATCCTCCGTTCTTTTCTCCCCACAAGCGGTGAGTTCCTATGCGGCTGCTTGAGAAGGAGCTCCAGCCGTATATGCTTAAAATTGGAGATAAGGCCCTGCCTCCCGCCGTGCCTCCCGCCATCGCTCCACCTGTCTCTGCCGCCGATCGATGTGGACCACCTGGCCGAAGCGTTTTCCGCGCTATACTTGGGGGAGGATATGGACTCTGGCGATCCTTTCGTGGGCCTGAGTTTAGAGTCTAGACTCAGGTCCATGGATTTTGACTCTTGACCTCATAAGGGTGGGGTCTTCCCCCTATTCAAACAAAAATGAAGACGTTTAGGGTTTTTTAAAGTTGCAATAAACAATTAAGCTTTGATAGATATCTATATCCTTTTCACGCTCGCTCTTCGTACACCTTCCGGAGGGTCCGGAGCCGGGAGGTCCCTGCCCAGCATTGAAGATGTATATTGCGATTGTCACAACCTAGGTAGTGAAAATCAGAGTGTACATATTGACGGAATCTTTCTACCTAATTTCGCTGATTCTAGAGGATCTAGAAATATGTAGAAGGTGCCAGTTTATGACACCCTAAAATGGTTTGCTGCAGTTGATGAAGATTTAAGGTTCTACCTATTAAGTATCAGCATCATTGAAGAGATTTATTCAGTGTCTCTTACTCACTAATCTTGCCCAGAATTTTACCAAGTACTTTTGCATTGTAGACATCTCACAAAAGCCTCTATTTTGCACTGATCAAGATGCATGACGTCATCCGGGGCTCCACACTTGCGTGGCGAATCATGATACCTGGCAATGAAGCTGTGAAATGAAGGAGGCCGCAGGCGATTTACTATTGCCAGAAAAGCTGACGGGGAATTGAATACATTTTGCACTAAAGCCTATTTCCTATTTTCAAGTCAGTAATTAAGCCCTATAGCTATCGTAAGTAGTATAGTACCTACACTTTCAAGTAATAAGCCTGTAATAGGAAACAAAACTTCATCGTGCCTCAGCTGCGAGCTATCAATGCTATACTATATACAATTAATAAAATTCATCCATACTATTTATTGCGGAGCTTCGCTCCGCGGATTAGGTATGTATTGTTAAGTCTATTACTGGTAGCCACTGGCAGTCTGGCACTAAACGGAAGGGTTCTAATTAATATAAAATACATACATTGATTTAGATAATAGTAGAGTAGTCTGCTGCAGAAATACTTATACATACCATTTCCTAACCACAATGACGTCGAACTTGAGGTGTTTTTTTCGGGCAAAAGAGGGTGTGTATTACTTTACTTGTATGTATAAGAGAGCATGCTGAGTGCTGAGGTAATGGTCGTCACCTAATGAGTTGCCCTTTCTCTCACTTCGTTCTTGATTTATGCATACCGGCTCTTGAAATAGTCTCCGTATTCTACTATTCATAGTTGTAATTTTAAAAGGTAAGGTGGTTATCTATACGGAACTTTATCTATATATCTCAGTCTGACCGTCTACTATAGATAATAGGATAATACCTAGGTAATTAATAACATACTGATATGTGGGCCCTATTTGATTCCGCACATCCTGTAGATGAGTGTGGCGCTAGTCAGAGCCTCTAGGTACTAGAAGTAGAACTATACGGGTAACTTCATTACAGTAAGTATCTCACCGTCAATTCATTCGTACGAGTGGTATTTCTTGTGTTGCATTTTATTGTCGCGGTAGGAACTTGATACACAAATTTGGCTATCTACTTTTTTTATCAAAGTATGATAGGTAGGTAACATTGAGTTGTGAGCTGGTGGAGCCCATATTCAAACCGGACTTAATGATGCCGCGTCCGCGACAGCCCGGGCTCCATTATTGTAAAGTCAATCCATTTTATTTAGAAGGTCGGTGTCTGTGCTTCATCTGGAGTTGTACCACTAGGGTATTTAATTTCACAAATTTTATTGAGGCCGATAATGGAGTAATTAATTTGGTAATTTCAAGACTTGCGGCTTAATAATAATGGGTTAGTAAGTAAAACTCAACCAATAAATGACCAAAATTCACTCATGAACCAATCAAAAAAGAGTTAATGGGCTTGGCATTACAGTAGACCAAGTATTTACTTGTAATTCGTGAGTGAAATCGAAATCCTTACGACTCTCTTACTCTAACCGTTTTGATCCCCTGACGCCTCTTTCTCTTTTTTCCGCGTCGACATGTATCTTATGCTTGTCCAAAGCAAATCGTCCCTCTTGCCCAGGGCGATTTTTCCAGGTGACTACACCCCTTTCTTTTTCTCGCCATATTAAGAATTCCTTGCTAGATGCTGTTACTGTTTGCTCAAGATTATATTTTGCGCGACAATTCGAGGTCACATGATGGCATTGAGTCGACTGGCCTGATTCCGCCTCTTCCAGCATAAATGTATCGTGAATCGTGAAAAAAGGCTTCTAAAATCTCATCTGCTAACTGATGTTTGAGAGACAGAGACAAGGTCTTAGCCAACATTTCCACAAAGCTAATAAGAGCGCATCCGTCGACATACGGACTTCTATCCAGATGCGCAACATCTCCGCATAAATTAGCCGTGCTTATCAGCTTTGGTGTCTCGGTTACATTTCGTATCACCTGGCGTGGTGCATAAAAAGAAAGAAAGGAGGAGAGGGGGAAGAGAAAGAAAGAGAAACGCGGTATTAGAAACATAATGCCCTGGCAGCCTCTGCCTCGCATTGCCTTTGCCGTTGCCATATACCCATTTCAACCCTCCTCTCCTGCGGATCTTCCGCTTGAGCTTGGAGATGAGTTGTACATAATTGAGCAGGGGGGCGCCAATGGCGAATGGTACCGAGGGTACCTGGTAGCTCCGCCGTCGCTACTCGCCGGACTCACCAGCGTGAAAGGCCAAACCCTGGAGGCTAGAGTCTTTTCCGGAATCTTTCCCAAGAATTGCGTGGAAATCCGTGAGGTCCTGGGTGATGCAGACGGGAGGGTTGTTGAGAATGGCGACTCGGTCAATGGCGCAACGGTAAATGGAATGAATGGAGAGCGCAGACATAGTATGGCATCTTCGACCAAGGAAAATATCAGCAGCAGCGACTCCTCCGCAAATGGGTTTGTGGAAATAAAAGCTTTCCGGAAGCGCATGCACGTTATATCACTAAAATCGGACGAAGACACCCTTAGTCGTCCTGCGATTTCGTTGAGATCTGCCTCGGTTCCTTTGACACCTCGATCGATCTCCCCGCGTGACCCCAATGCACCCAAACCTGCAGCTCCGGTCCCTATGCTCAAGATTGGCGATGAGACGCCTACTTCCTATGAAGAGCCATTGGTCGATGAGATTGCTTCCTGTTTACGAGAATGGCACTCGACGAATTTGCACGAATTGCTGCTCGCTCGGCAGTATAGCGTCCTAGAGAGCATGTCAAACGTCGTCCTGGAGCTCGATCTCGCACGTCGACAGCTGCTCCATGATGTCCTCACAGCACAGGAGAAGGTAACAGTACGGGAAGAAACCGTGTGGAACCTAGTCCGAGGCAATAAGATGCTGACAGGAGAGGTTATTGTGCGGGATCCAAAGCAGCGAGGTCGCTTGCTTACCGGTGATGATTCTGCTATTGACTTGACAAGGCTACAGTCTGAGATGAGCATGCTTGACAGTGGTCCAGAGCAGCCTGTGGATGCAGAATCGCTCCACCACCTACTCCTTGAGGTTAATGCAATATCCGGAAGGAACTCCAGGCCGGTGACTCTATCCATTTACCTCAGTTCAAAACTGGATAACGGCGC
Source organism: Elaphomyces granulatus (assembly GCA_002240705.1). Taxonomy (NCBI): domain Eukaryota; kingdom Fungi; phylum Ascomycota; class Eurotiomycetes; order Eurotiales; family Elaphomycetaceae; genus Elaphomyces; species Elaphomyces granulatus. The sequence goes on from NPHW01004102.1 coordinate 5,740, forward strand.
CATAAAGCCACTTTCCGAGACCTTTATGTTAGATGCTCCATCACCCGAAAAATTATCTACCTTAGCACAGAGCAGCAAATTGAAAACTTTGTTCACTGAAATCTGTGCCGCAGATATCGGGGAAGGTTCTTCTGGTAAAGCGCAACTCTACCTTGTCGTTATGATTCAGGTGAATGAATCCGCCAGGCCTCGAATGCCTCCGAAATCCCAATCATTCGGCTCAAGGGATGGCATTCATATCAGTCGGAGCACATCAACCCTCCGCAGCGCCACGGGTAGCATTAAAGGCCGACGAAGTGCGATGAAGCAGCGAGATGATGTCCCTGGAAAGGAAACTTCCAAAGTTCCGCCTCAGTCGAGTGGTTCTTCCCAAGCTGTAACTACTAAAAAAGAAGCCACTATCATGCGCACGGTTGGAGTCGGAGTCCTTGACGTTGCTCAAATCCTCAGGCAAGACAAGGATACAGAACAAGTGATCCATACATGGTCACCACTTAGTGAGGATGATGAAGAGGATAATATAGATGAGGATTTCGATGAAATTATTCGCTCACTTTTCCCTAGTTCTACCGGGCATTACACAAGACCCCTTTGTGCGTCTCTTCTTCATGTTCACTTGTACCCTTTTGTTGGTGCTGATGCCGATGCCCTTGTGCAAAACGATTTGACATTAATGCACAATGTCACTCAGACAAGAAGAATGGGTTTCCCTGCAGCTCCGGCTAAGCCTCGATCCGATATCTATCTTACTATATTGCAAGCAGTTTTCCCACAAGATGCTTTACTCTCGCACCCGCAAGCTGGTCAGGTTCCTGTACCTCCGAGTTCAGAACTTCGGAGTCTCCAATTGACTCTAGAAGTGCGTAATGCATCTGGAGCTCGTATTGATCGTTGTATTTTCCCATGTTCCAATAGTTGCGGACACACTGCTTGGCGAACTACGGCTGCGGAGCGAGGGTCATCATGGAGCCAGACTATTTGTCTGAAAATTCCGACTGATCAGGTTCCTGGATCCCATGTGATTATGAGCGTGGCAGATGCTCCAGAATTTCCTTTTGCTCTTGCTTGGATGCCACTCTGGGACCAGCAGGCCTTTCTTCGAGATGGCAGCCATTCGTTGCTGCTACATGCCTATGATAAATTCACTTCGAACATTGATGAGGGTGGTAGGGGTGCTTATCTTGATCTCTCTTGGAGCGCCCTTGGCAAGAATAAGTCGGCGAAATATGAAGCTCTCACGGGGCCATTGGCAACTCTGCGTGTCGAAACAAACCTCTGCAGTACAGAATATTCACAGGACCAAGTGATACTGGGCCTCATCAGCTGGAAAGAGAAACGTGCAAATGAAGTTCTTGAGCTCTTACGGAGGATCGTCTTTGTGCCCGAAATCGAAATCGTCAAACAACTGCGTGATGTTTTTGATGCACTTTTCGGTATTCTTATTGATAATGCTGGAAGCGAGGAGTATGAAGACTTAGTTTTCAATGACCTGGTAACCGTTCTTGGTATTGTTCACGATCGACGGTTTAATCTCGAACCCCTGGTAGACCATTATGCGGAGGAACAATTCAATTTTCCCTTCGCCACGCCTTGTCTGATACGAAGCTATTTACGGTTGTTGCAAGCCAACACTGATTCACAGCAGTCGCGAAGTCTTCGCGCTGCCGTAAAAGTTGGACGGCATCTCCTAAAATTCATTATTAACGCTAGACAACAACAAAAGATTAAAGAAGAAGGCATTGGTATCACACAAATTCAACCAACCTTCAACAGGGATCTTCATTCGATATTTAAGTCTCTTGAAGCTCTTATGAGGGACTCTTCTCCCGTCCTAGTTGGAAGTAAAACCCTTATTGTTCAGCATTTTCACACCTGGCTTCCGGAGTTGTCAAATGCACTGAGCAAGGATGAAATTATTATGATTGCTCTCAGCTTCATGGACTCCTGCAGTGATGTTAAAGGATTGCTCGTCCTTTATAAGCTGGTCCTGGTCCAGCATTACACACGGCTATCAATATTTTCGGAGGGCTTGGAAAGACAGACACTAATCTCTAGCTGCATTGATTGGATGGAGCCATACTGGGGTACAACGAGTAGCGTTACGGACCAGTATCGTGACCAAGTACGCCTCTGTTGTTCCGTTGCAGCGGAACTCTTAAATCAGCCGGATTCTCGATTGTATGGATTTATGCCAAAAATTGTCTCCTCTTTCTGCGCGATTGTAGCCGAGGGAGTGGAGGAGACCGGCTATCTTTCAATGCTTTTTAGCAAGTCGTTTCCATTTCACGTCAAGGCCTCCAACAGAAAGCAGAGATTTGATGAGGCACTCGTGGAGCTTGCTGCGCTCATTGGTGCTATAGCCAAAATACCGAACCCTAAACTGCCGTCGTTAAAGCAAGATGACTTAGCAGTGTTCCTTTTCCAAATTCTCAGCGCCCACAAATCCATTGTCACTTGCGAAGCGTATCCTGAAGATTGGCTTAGTGTCCACATTTATCACCATCGTGCGACTATGAGAAGCCTAGAATATTTATCGACCATCCTTATCAATTCACTACTACCTGCACCTGATGATGCCGACAATTTTGACATGAAATTATGGGAGGCTTTCTTTGAAACATTGCTAAAAGTCGTCTCTAGTGGTGCTTTAGCCCTGGAGACATCCCCCGAACAGAAACGTCGTGCCGTCTGGAAGATTGGCGGTGACGTTCGAGAGCAAGGAGCGGCATTGCTGCGGCGCAGTTGGGAGGCTATCGGCTGGGAGGCAACAGAGGAAGAGAGGACTCGATATGGGGTAAAAAGGCTTGGTGGTTACCAAGTCCAATATGTCCCTAGCCTAGTACCGCCAATTATCGAACTATGTCTTAGTGTCCATGAGGGCCTGCGGCACGTTGCCGTCGAGATCTTGCAGACGATGATAATCAGCGAATGGGATCTTAATCAAGATCTATCCATCGTCGAGACAGAAATCATATCAAGCCTCGACATCCTATTTCAAAACAAGTTTATAAATGAAAGCATCACTCAAAAGCTCTTTATCGCTGAGTTACTCGACCTTTTTGCGTCTGTTTCTGATCCAGATGATGAACTTTCCACCTCTGTTAAGGGTCTCATTGCAACTGTCGATGAATTACTCGATCTCCTTGTGGCGTGTCATAGCGGTGGTGTTACTAAAAGCTTACATGCCTTGAAGCTTATGGAATTTATGAAAGATATGGGGAGAGAAGATATATTCATCCGATATGTTCATGAACTCGCTCAGACACAAGCTGCCGCGCGTAATTACCCGGAAGCCGGCCTTGCCCTCCAGTTTCATGCTGATTTGTACGACTGGGATGTCACCAAACTTGTTTCGGCGCTTTCGAATCCACCCTTCCCCGAACAAACCTCTTTTGAAAGAAAGGAAACCTTGTACTTCGGGATTATTCAACATTTCGAAGACGGAAAGGCTTGGGCCCACGCTCTTACATGTTACAAAGAGCTCGCTGATCAGTACGAACATACAATCCTCGATTTCTCAAAGCTTTCTCGCGCTCAAAGCTCTATGGCTAGAATATACGATTCGATCGTAAAGGAAGAGAGACAATTTCCAAGATATTTCCGGGTCGCTTATAAAGGCTTGGGTTTTCCATCTTCTCTCCGGGACAAACAGTTTATCTTCGAGGCTTCACAATCCGAGCGTATGCTGACTTTCACGGATCGTATGCAGAAACAGCATCCTGCAGCGCAGGTTATATCGTCAGGTGAAATCAAGGATCTGGAAGGTCAATTCTTGCATATAACTGCCATTAGTGTTCACAGAGATGTTGGCCATCCTGTGTATCAGAGATCAAAAATCCCACCCTCGGCTAGGGAGCATCTTCTGGTCTCTACTCCAAGGCAGTTCTCCACAACCTCAGAGCGACATACAAGCGGCGTAGACTTAAAGGAACAATGGGTTGAGAAAACCGTTCTTACCGTCGCGGAGCCGTTCCCAAATATCCTTCGTCGTAGCGAAGTCGTCGCAACCGAGGAGGTAGACTTTACTCCGTTACAGACAGCAATCGAGCGGACTTGGCGCAAAACCCAGGAACTTCTGCTTCTTGAGCAGCGGGTGGTTTCTGGGGATGACCCCAACCTATTAGGTTTAACAGAAGCCTTGACACAGCTACTGGAGTCGTCTTCTACTAGCTGTGTGGCTTCATACCGCCAGTTTCTCTCACAGAGGGGGCTTAGCGAGGAGCCTCTTGAGGAGGAAGGAGAAGAGGTGCCAAAGCCCGTTGATCCTATGGAGAATGCTTTAGCCGTGGCTCTTATCGACCATGCTTTGACTATAAAGCGCTGTGTGGCGCTGTATTCTCGCCCGGCCTATCAAGCAACCCAAACGGAGCTTATGCAGCGTTTGGATGCTGTTTTTGGCCCGGAACTTGCCTCACTTTCTTCCGTCCCCCCCCCTCAGTCATTTCCTCGAAACTCACACCAACAGCTTGCTATACAGTCGCAATCATTAGTCAATGGTATCTATCGTGATGAGTCGGCCTTAAAACGGTCTGTTAGTCCGGAACAGGCGCTCATTCGTTCATACTCTAGTTTGGGAAACACTCGGAAGCATTCTTCACGAAAGCCCGCTGTCGGCCATCGCATCAATATCATGAACCCTTTTAGGCGTGTGAATCACCCTACGATTAATTCGAATACATCTGTGAATACACTGGGAACTTCTGATGTGACGCAGCACTCTATTGCAAGAGCCAGCAGTACCGCTACAGATCACCAGAGCCTTTTGTCGCAACGAACCGGAACAATTCAAAATCATGCGGATGATATTTTGACTGTTCGTTCTCGAACATACAGTTCCCGGGGATCCAAGAGTGAAAAGCGACGAAATTTCTTTGGCGGCGATCCTAGACCACGTGTAGCCGGATCTTCGGTATCGCTGTCTCGTGTTTCTGCAGATGACTTCTCGGCATCTCAGAATCAAAAGTCACCACATTCTCATGATCGAAGTGTAACGGCGAAGTCCCACGATGGATTTGGCCATTATAACGCTGATCTCTTCTCTAGCTCCAGCAATGACAATGATCTATCCGCCAGCAATGATAATTATCTATCATCTCCAGAGAGTCCGGACTCGGTTGATAGTGATACGGCTTTACCTATGACAATAGAGCTTGAGCGTCCTATGACTGCGGAGAGTTACACACATTCAGCAAGTGGATCGATTAAATTTTCAGGTGCAATGAGTAATAGCAGCCCTTCACCAAGCAGGGGTGTCAAGGATTCCATCATGAAAAGACTAAGCCTCTTCAGAGCTGCTGGGAGAAAGACAAGTCGTGTTAATTTTAGAGATGGCGCCAATGGAGGCGGCGGCATAAGCGTTGAACCTTTGCATGAATAATTTCGGAATTCTGTCTTTTATTTTTAACTTTTTTTTGGGTTTATTATCTTCTTTAACCCTTCTTTCCGCATATCCTTGTCCGCTCTCAAATCTCTTGTCATACTAAACACGATATAAGCCCGCCACGTACAAATTTTTACGAGCCCAACCCTCCTGGATACCCTTCTTCTTTGTTCATTATTCATCTCACTGGGGCATTTGGGTCCCGCGTTTCAGTGACATAGAGCCTCATTTGTATGGCTGACTCTAAATATCCGAATACTTTCTTCCCGCCTGAAGTGATTTTAGACCTTTTGAGTTCTTTCAAACCTTCTTTCTCTTCGTGTATAGGCTTTATGTTTTCTATTGCCAGTAGTTAGCGTGATCCTTATGTTGCTGTGTCCTTTTATTTGACTTGAGTAAATTAGAAAACCAATCAAAGATTTCACCCAGAGTCATTCATGAGTATCTATTGCCCTGCAACGAGGAAAAGGA
>NPHW01004110.1:0-21261 GCA_002240705.1 Elaphomyces granulatus
CTCACTGAGGGCCCACATAAAAGTCAAACACTTCAAACAAACCCCAGTCTACTTTATCAAACGCCAGAGTCGTCAAATTTAAGTATGTATCTCCTGTCAGGAGGCGTGTGCCTATAGTACACATTGAATACGTGCTCGAACGTGAAAAGGTTATGGCCCAAAAGAACTGAATGCGGCTTGTTGTGAGAATATACTAGTACATAGTGATGGACTTGATGACTCTAGGTGATCTGGATAGAATAATAAAAATCAATTTGCATGGCTCATGGACCGTGGTGCAATTGACGCCACTGCTAATCGGTTTTTCACGAAGACACTATCATACGAGCGATCATCGCGTTGTCTGCGCGGCCGATACAGAATCAGCCTGGGGTCTTACCTTATGAATACCTACCTATGATAGCTGTAGAAGAGATGGCAGGATGCTGAACAAATCTGGCTCAATTGTTGATGACTCTGTGAGTCCAGAGATCTAAGAACCCGATCATGAGCTACGACGGAATATATCAGTTCGGTGAAGAAACTTTCAAATTCGATGGTTATTGCCTCTTGATTGATGCCGCTGCTAATCAAATTATCATGAGATTGTACATATGTATCTCAGTTACTTTGTCAATTGAGCACACGCTGCTATGACATTCTTCGATTCCTATATGACGTGCACAATAACTCATTTCTATTATATAGATGTCATTCAACTTTAGAGTCATTTATAGACTTCACTGCGACCCGAGCCCTCGGTAAAAGAAGGACTCCTACCCTATCAAGTTGGGGTTTGTGGGGTAGGGGGCCGTTTGAGAAAGAATAATGAAAACTGCAAGTATGTACTATGATAGTTAAGACTCAAAGAAATGCACTTGGACTTTGCAGGCGATTTCCGCACGCAAATGACGAGTAATTTACGTCAAATTAAAATGGGGTTTCCACTTTTGCATGGCCTAGATTTGAAATTTGAACATTGTACAGGCAAAAATGGCGGTGGTGTGATATCCCGCCGCATCGGGATATTACAAGCGACGACAGCGCTGGCCCTGATCGGCCACGCAAATGCATATGAATATGTACAGCATGCGCAATGGTTAAGAACAATTCCTGCCAACACCTCCGGACGCCAAGCCACCTCGGTACCTAATCTGCAACCTTCACGCCACATTATAAGGTGTACATTATAACGTTCCAAACTTATATAATATAAAACAGGTCGAAACACTACCTAGGTAGTAGGGAGATGAAGTTCCTATGCTCATCTTTGAAGCAAATTATCGGATCTGAACACAATAGTAAACCGGATTCATTATAATCGAACAGACGGCCGTGGTTTCAAAAGATGTTTTTGAATCGCAAAACTGTGCTGTTTATTTTGTGGCTGTGTATTTCGAAAATCGGGGTAAAGGCCGGGGCCAACTCCCAGAAGAACAGCCTGTTGAGGCTCTCCGGCGACCACTTGGGCATGTGATTTTGTAGGCCGTTTCCGGGACGATGCTGTACATGGAGCCTTATGGTTCGACTGAACAACTTCTTTAATAATTTCACGGAGTTCCTTTTCATTGTTCGTTATTTGCGCTTTGATGAAAGCAACGTGGTTAGAAGGTAAGGTTGACATGACCGATTTTCGTGGTGTATAGGAGAATTTTTCAGGAGTAGGCTGGTAAAGCGGTTGTATCAAGGGATCAAGAAGTGCCTCTGAGCCCTTGTCAAGAAGCTGCTGGATATCAAGGCTTTCGCCGTGTGGAATCTTATTTGGATGAGAAGGGGTGACGCAGTCCATGTTGACTTCTTTGCGAAGAACGTGGTCGATATCAATCGCCGAGAAGAAAGCGCATGACTGAGGAAGGTCGTCGATCCCGACCTGTTGTGAGAACATCGCACGTGTCCAGACGTTTGCAACCTGCAAAGATAATGCCGCACGGTATTTGTCCTCTTCCCTAACAAGGTATCTAATCTCATCATGAACTGTAATAGACAGGCGAGCATTTATATTAAATCGACGAATAAGATAATCCATAGAGATAATCAAAAGATGGAGATAATCTACACCCGATGACTGAATAGCCCAATTTATCCGAGAAGTCATGAAGCTGCCTTTGTTGATAAAGCGACGCATGAGTGCCTCCGTAATGCCAGCGCCGAGAGTAGGAGTTCGAGGTCTCTCCTGTTCTGCAAACTCTTCAAGTTTATTGAAGACGAAAGATTCCGTACCGCCGCGCCAGAAAGGACCATCACTCAACAACTTACGGTTTGTTCGAGTGCCTTTGGTCTCTTTATAGAGCTTCGACGCAATCTCATTCGTTTCTTTCTCTGACATAGAAGGGTTGAACTGACGAAGAAGAGTGGCCGCGAACTTTAAACCGGCACCGTATATGCGTCCATAATTGAATACTTTAGCATCATTCCGAGATATACCCAATATCTTAGCTGTGCGTGAGTGTAGATCAGTACCTGCGGCCTTTGTACCTTCTAATGTCATAAAACCAATAGCGTTGCCTCCGTGTATCTGAAATTGAGAGTCTCCAACAAGGCTGGCGATCCACAACTCCTGGGAGTCGACATCTGCTCCAACGAAAACGTAGCCCGCCGGTGCCTTAATCATAGCTTTCAGTTCGGATCCAACACGGTTTTCCTTGGCATTGCTGGCAGTAAGCCATGTATTTTCCACAGCACGGCGAGTAATAGTTCCCATTGGGATGAGTTGGGGCAAAATGAATCCCAGTCTTTTATTTCCAACCAATTCTGTTCTTGCTATTCTAATGTTATCTTCATAAACAACAATTTGGCTTCGGATTCGATCACGTGAGCTCATCCAGTATGAGCAAGAAGCGTTCATTTCCAAAGCTTCCTTTGCAAGCACATACTTAGATGTCAACCTTCCTCGCTCGAAATATTGCAAATATCCTTTGGCCAACGGAGCAGTGCAGCGAGCTTGCGGTCCATCCTTGTGCGGCAGCCTGAAGTAAATATGCTTCCAGTCATCTCGTAATTCGATATTGCTTTCATTACTCATGTCACATCGTGCGATGGGTTGGTTTTCGTATTGCGAAACTTGATCACGGGGAACTCTGAAGGTCCAGCCATGTTTATCAGACCAAATAAGTGGATGAGTATCCCAAGACAGTTTCAGCAGAATTGGTGCAATGCGGGTTCGCACTGTGAGGCCGATATCTGACGTGCTTGTCGAGAAGAGGCCCTTATACCACCGAGGCATACCAGGTTTCTTCTGTCGGGCGGCCGGTCGGGGAGGCTCGCCTTTCTTCTTTCCTTTGACCATTTTGACCTCTTGGCCTGACCAGTCCAATTGCCGCAACCAGGGATCATCCCGGAATACAGTAGGGTTATTCTTGACCTTCAGTGCCTCATCACAGAGCTCAGTCAACTTTCGCTGGACATCATCTAGTCGATGATGATACGTCTTTTCGGCGTTGACAAGATATTGTTCCCATGATTCATTCACTGGGAGAATCGCAGAAGAAAGATGTCTCAGAGCCCCGAAACTGACGGGATGAGGGCAGACATCTAAGAAGTTCGGGAAAACTTTCTTAAACACACGATGAGTGACCGCGACATCTGCAGCACAATAGTCTAGAAGTTCTTCCAGTCTCTGCAAGATTCCTTCCTTATCAAGCTGTCCAAAGAAGTCTCTTTGAGACTTGTCAATAGTAACATCGCAGTGAAACTTGGCAACATCTCGCAAAGAATTGACCGAACTCCTCCCTACCCAGAGCTCCTCTTCCTCCTCACTGAGCGCCTTACTCTCTAACAGTGCGGCAAGCTCTACTGAGTTACTCTCGCTGGCAATCTTATCTCTTAAATCTCGATTCTTCTTATGTCTCATCCACGTAGGGCGCTGCTGGGAGCACATGCCATTTACAGCAACATGAAGAGACATAGTATCGATGAAGAAATTTCGCGTTTGGCGAATATTATACTCTTCAAGAACTCGAGCTCGGTCGTAACCAATGTTGTGGCCCACAATGATACGAGGCTGCAACGGATCCCCTAGTGGCACCAGCTGGCGATCGCTCTCTGACTCACCGAGAAGCCATGGAGACAACCAGGCATACCATGCAGTGGGGCTGACGGCACAAGCCATGACGGCGAATGCGGTATCATTGTACATAACTTCCGTATCAAATGTCAGCATTTCTTCATCCGGCACAGCCACGGGCTCCCATGTGCCATCTGAACGATACTTTGTCCATCCGCTTCTTCTTATCCATTTCCGCGGCATCTGAGGAGCATTTGTCGAGGCATATGACTTCGCGTAACCTAGATACGGTTCCGATGAATCCATGCCTAACCTATAGAAATGATCGTCGAGTGTCTGGCCACATAATCGGGGCAAGTCGAAAGCAATTGGCAGAGAAGATTCTTGAGATCTACCCAACAAATCATGGCGTAACAGGTGGTCCTTAGATAAGGCGACGAGCTTTGGGTCAGGAGGGTTCGGCTTGGATATAAATATCTGAGCATGAATGTGATCGCTCAGCTGCTGGACTCCAATTTCATTAAATCTAGCTGAAGACGGAACTGATGTCATCAGTACTCGTTTTACACTTATGATATTTAGCATTGAAACAAAATACCCGAGAGCGTTTCCAGCCCCACCTCCTTTGAAGCGGTATTTGTTGAAATTCGAGCGACAAAGACTCTGCTGAGTGGACATGGCGGGCGTTTGGACAATTGCGGATACACCAATAAGCTCTTCGCTGGAGAGCGCGCCACACTCCACGAACAAAGAGCATGGATATGGTGTCCAATCATCGAGAAACAACTGAATATAATGGCATGACAGCTTGAGGATGCGCCAAGTTAGGATCTAACCTATGTCCCATTTTTCAAGCTGGCCTTGGATGGGCCTCGACGGAGCGGATCAACTTCCAATTTCTGCGCTCTCACCGCCTTGAGCTGCCGACATAAGATGACTTTGTTTATAAGCCATCGCCTCATCGACCATTAATTTTGGTGTCTTGTTGATTTATAATCCTGCATACGCTACCCCCAATAAGTTCATATTCTTGATATAGCACATCTGATCCTCCCAGCTATCGATTGTCAACCGTCTTTCCCCAACCAACAGGTCATAATCGGGTTACGATTTACGATCTTATATCCCATACGACCTCAAAAGTCCTGCTTTTTCACTTGCGCACCAAATTTCACCAGTTGTCCTCCAAGATTTGGACTCAGGTCAAAACCTCTATGCGGTTATTTTTAAAAGTGGTCACTATTCGTTACCTGACACCGACACCGACATCTCCTTTCTCGGTGTCGACTTGGAAGGCCGTGGGGAAGGCGAAATTCATCACAGGGAGCCAGCTCGATTAGTCAACTTGTATACTCTTCGCGGAATGTCTCCTTCGCATTAAGGTATTTCCAAGTAGACCTTGGAAGCAGAAATTGTCTTTTCGTGGGATAGGCGAGACCTTCCCTCATTCTCAAAGACTAGCCTTTTTAACAGAACACAGTTGAGAAACAGCCCATGGAAAGAATTTGTCGAAACTTCCTCGACTTTCAAGCCTTCATCATGGAGCGGAGGACTTCTTCTACCGTCGACGGCTCAAGCCGATCGGTGTCTAGACAGACCCCTCCTTCATTGTATATTCCTTACATGGCAGGCCCTTCTTCTTCTCGCCATGGCCATGAACCACGTGGTATCAAAAGAAGGCGTCTGAGCGATGAAAATCCTTCCGCAGGGCCATCATCAACTTACAGGCGAAATGAGGAAGACATAGAATCCCTTGACCTTACAGAAGTTGATGATGCATTCGCCCTTTCTAAGGTTCTCGCTAAACAGCGCGAGGATGCTATTAAAGCCCAAAGCAACCCCACGGATAGATCGGGCCGATCAGTTCTAACGTCGTATAAGTGCCCTGTGTGTATGGACATGCCAGTGGATGCGACGACCACCATATGTGGTATGCAGTTCCTTCTTTACACCCAGTGACCTTGAGCAGAAGCTAATTAGTGGTGATTCCATTAAGGTCATCTCTTTTGCCATAAATGCATTATTGACACCCTCCGCTTCGGAGAAGAACAACGATCTGATGGGTCGGGGAAAGGACCTCGTGGCAATTGCCCAGTTTGCCGGAAACCACTCTCGCGGAACGACATTCCAGGCCCTAAAAGAAATCTAGTTCCATTACAGCTCAAACTGATGACGAGGAAAAGAGATGTGAAAAAACAATAATGCAAAGGGCTCGAAAACGTTGCACATGACCTATATCTTGGAACTGGCGTTTTGAATACAAAGGAGACGGCGTCTAAGCTACTTTGGGTGGATGTTTAGCCTAACTATAAGGTTGGGCCAAATGAAGCAGAAAATTATTTTTCCCATTTGTCACACGAGAGAAAGCTATAATCCCCTGGAATTCCTCAAGGCTTTACATGAAGACGCACGAGTCCCCTATCTCGTCTCTTTTGTCATCCGTTTAACTTTCCATCAAGCGTTTCTAAGCACAGCATCGCATTTTCTGCATTTCCTGCTTATAATAATCTCGATCCAGGGGAATCATGAAATAGAAGTGAGATAATGAGGGACCTGAGTGTGCCTTGAGAAATTATAATCTTAGGTATACTACAGCCACCCCAGTTACGATACCAATGTATGTATTATTATGATATGTATGAACTCTGATGGCGGATCGCTAAAGCATTTTTATTAATCCGATCTTTTTCTATTACTTCTAATAATAGATTAATTAATTAATTGCTGATACGCCAGCCATCCATGTTTTATTCGCGTTCTGCTGGTTCTAATAATAAAGTATCTTCGGTTATTATGATATGTGGTCATGGATTTCGGCGGGAGTACTCCAATATTGTTGTAACTCGAAGTCATACCAGGTGGAGAATGCGTGTGTGGGCCACGTTAGACAAACCACTGACGTATCATCATACAAACAACATGAACTGCTGTCTTCTATGTTCTACCCGGCATCCCCGTCTTGTATCATACATCTATTTATGTCACAGTACAATCGTACAGCTAATTCAAATGCTTTTTGTGATTCTAAATCGATCCGGCGTTTTGAATACAAGGGCGACGGCGACTATTCTACTTATTATTACCTACGGGATCATGAGGTAGGTGTATAGGCTAGCATGAAGATGGCCCAGCTGGAAGGCGCAGAGTGACTTGTTCATTGCCTCACTGGATTCTCTAGAGTGTTTCGTCTGTTCAGCCCTCCGCTAAGCGTTCCTCTAATCATGGCATCTCCTCCCCTGCCCATGACAATCTCTAGAGCTTGGATAAGTGCAGTCGAATCGTATCGTACACCAACTACGGTTTGTCCATCGTCAGAAGTAATCTTCCGTCCATATAAGCGTAGTGTTTCAATCCCCATTTCAGCCAGCCGTTCACGGTCAACTTTAGGCGTTCCAGGTCCCTCAAGATGAAGGATGTGCGTGACATAAGAGGTGTATGGCAGGGGTATAGTCGAAGCTGCAGACGTGGTGACTGCGTCCGTGTCCTTATTGATATGGCGCCCAGTGTGACCACGTCCATGACTATCCTCACCCGCGCGGGCTATAGCTTTGACAAAATCTACGGCCGTAAACGGGTGAGATGGAGGGCCCGTCTCCCTATCTATCGAGCCATTCAAAATCAAGATTTTGTGTCGGGCAGGGCTAGATAAAATGGCTTTCCCGATACCGCGAAGGATCAACGAAGGTATTATGGAGGTAAATAAGGATCCAATGCAATATATTATTGCCTGTGCATGTCGAATTTCACCGAGTACACGGGGGTTCGCCGGTGGGCGGATTTCCTGCCCATAAGGATTGATGTACCAGATTCGAGAGATTCGGGTTGGGAGGTCCTCGGTTTGGGATTTGCTAAAGTTGATATTTTTGTTGCGGAGGCTAGGAAGAGAGCCAGGGAGATGATTATCCTCGTAAGGGACACCATCTGATGAGGAAGATGCATCCTCCTCTTCATCTGCGAGTAATAAACTGGGTCGTCTTGGTCTAGGATGCAGCGGCGTCACCTCGCTTGGGTGTGAGATGCTGTTTTGTCCAACTATTATTGTTCCATCCTCCAACGAAGCAGATATGTGATGGGAGAAGTTGGAGTTAATCGCTGGAATTACTCGGACGAGGTCCGAGGGCACACCACAGATGCTACCCAGGAGATAAATAGCACTCTCAAAACTTCCACTGAAGAGACGCGCCCCGGTCAAAAATAGGTTGCCAACGCTTGCAGAAGTAAAATCGAATGTCGAAGTCGGCGGCCGTGCCCTCTTTAAGATTTCAAGGTTCAAGAGGTTGAAGAATGCTCGGATTAATTCTTTCTTTGCTGGTGTAATGGACTTCCATGTCTCGGACGTTCCATCCACAATCGACTGCCATTCATCATGTGCAGCGATCGCATTGGAATTGAGTCGATGATTAAAAAGGCTTTTGATTGCCGCCCTTTCGGAATTTGGTGGTGATTCAGGAATTAGACGAACCAGTCTACCTAATGTTATGTTTCAGCTCAGACATGACAGGGCAGGCCTCTCCGTGTCGTAAGATATAAGACGCTTACTTCGAACATCTCCAATCCCTGGACCCCCAAATATTCTTATCAGCTCGGAGGATGAACCGCCATTATCACTAATCGGAATGATGTAGCTGAGCGGGCAACTCTTATTTTCTCTTACGGCGCCGAATACGTCAACAAGACTGTTAGCAGCGCTACCACCCGAAAATACGACGATCCCTCTTGGTGCATGATCATTTGTCGCCATACTAAGTCAGAGAGTAAAATCCTCAAAAGAGAGAATTGAAACAAAATGAGGATATAATATGATAAGGTAACACAATAATCAAGATAAAGACACTAGAAGTAAATAAAGGAAAGTTAAGTTATGCATGTAGATATGTAGATGATTTCATTTGCGAACGAAGCCTGACATTGACAAACAAAACTTCCATTACCTAGTATGTAGTATGTGTGAGTAAACAAGGATTATCTATTAAAATGTTAAGAGTATGTTATTATTACTACTATTCTAAGTAGTAGAACAAGCTTCCAAGGGATTTCATTTCAGAATATGATAACACATGTCTTGTAGTATATTATTAGAACCGGAGATTATTATTGTGGCGGCCCAGGGATGGGTAAATTTTCGAAACGCTCTGTTTATGACGGAAATTTGCTTTTGGGTTTATTTCATAGGTTGAAATTAACTAAAATTTTGAAATTTACTCCTTTATGAGGCTCTATTATTGGCTGGGCCCTTGTGCATGTACCATTCTCTCTTTATTGCAGTAAATTTCAAATTGAAATATTTCAACGGCCATGGCCTCATATCTCTAGAGGTACGTACATATTTGCAATCCCGCTCTCCGATTGGTTAGATACCATTCCTAGTTTATACGCGTTCAAAACACGTTCAAAAACCAACACTATGTCGATACTACATACCAACTTAAGGACCTTTATCGAGAAGTGCCTCCACGAATATGATGCCCAAAAACGCGAGAATCCACGCCCAAATATCAAAAAATCGCGTCTGATGCAGACGTCAACCTATAGAGATATTACTAATGGTGGACAGACTCATAAACGGTCCTTCATGGAACTTGAAAAGCAATGACGAAGACGCAAATGGTTGGATGTTGTGGCATCGATTTACAAATGTCATCAAGCTCCTACGGCGAGCAAGGGCTGGGACCCTACTACAAAAGATCGCGGCCCGCTCAATGAAAAAGCCGTTCCGTCTATTCTTACACCAAATTTGGAAAACACAGCAAATAAAACTCAGAATGGAACACATGGCTCAACCTCGGTTTCAGCCCATTGATATCCTCCCAGGGCAGGACAGCGGAATTGCTATACGTCCTTTCCGGGGCTTTCCCACATAGTCTATCTAGAAGACCTACTACTCATGGAAGATAAAGGCGCTACGGTGCCCTTCCAGGCTCTTCTTCTACACACCAGGGATGCCGGTAAGCATTCTAGCTCAAAACTGAAACGAGTCAATGTCAAACCAGGTACGACTGTAGGTGTTTACGCTGACCAATGGCTCTTCATGTGAGCCTTAACATTAGATGAATGGTTCACATTAACTGCCCAATAGCACGAAATGAGTCTCCGTCATGATGCCGTTCATCGGCTTCAAAAGATCGATATCTGCTTCAATGTTGCTGCCATGAACAGCATCATGGTGGAGGCGTTTCATTTCCCGGTACTGAGCTGTTAATGTTGACCATTTGTCCAATGTTGAGGCTCACCTGAAGAGCCATTGCGAGTGCAGATGTTAGAAGGCGACGGAGCTCCTGGTCTTGCACTGCATCCTTCAGGAGGAACCCCTGAATTCGTTGCTCCTGCTTGTCAGTGGAATGGTGGCTTCCGATCTTGCCAAGAGGGAGATCCCCTCTGGATTTGTGATGAGTTTCTGTTCCCTATCAACCTTCATTTCTTCGGTGTTTAGCACTAGCTTCCCGACGAGGACTTCCCTCGTCGGTGTTCTCCTTTGCACTTAAGAACCGCATTCCAAGCCTTGTTCTAAGCCAGCTGGGCAGCAAATATATGGGAGAATCAGATATTATTTATCTTACCAGGCAGCTCTTTGACGTGCCGCCTTTTTCTGGCAGTGTAAGGGTTTTTCAGATACCAGGTTCAAAAATGCAAGGGAAAGTATTTTGTAATACATTCACTGCTCCCAAACAGTGATACATCAGGTAACTCAATTAATGCACATATCGTCCCATCATTATTAAGATTGATCCCTGGTCAGAATCCTTGCTCTATCCTTTATTGGCTTAGAATCCTTGTTTCCAGTCCGTTCTACCTTCTTACAACGCCGAGATATTATAACTTACATGCACAGATAATCAAAAGTGATTTGGTAATCTAGTCTATGGTGCTTTACACGGCGAAGCCACCAGAGTTCTGTTGTCTGGGCTCCCCGGCAGCTTCAAAGGTTCCATTGGGAAGAACTCTGATTGCCTGGACGGCGCTTAGGCCTGGAAAACCCCAGGAAACGTTATGGCCTCTCCCTTTCATAAATGCAACTGTGGCATTATTGTAGTCGTATTCGAACCATACCTGGTTTGGAATTAGTTGATCATGAAAGCGGGGCTGTGCGAGAGCTTCAGGAGCAGAAAGGCCCCCATCCAGTGCATGGACGATGCTTTGAATAGTAGACGTGATGATTCTACTGCCGCCAGCAGCTCCGACGATGAAGTTCAGAGTTCCGTTCGGATTCATGACTATGACTGGAGTAATTGAGGAGAGAGGCCGTTTCTTAGGACGTATATAGTTTGATGGCGAGGGGACAAATCCAAATTCGTTTGATAATCTGGGAATCGAGAAGTCTACGTTGCATATGTTAGACAAAGCTATTAAGAATACCCATCAGAGAAATACCATTCATCTCATCGTTCATTATAATCCCAGTTTCAGGTACCATAAGTCGGCTACCAAATAACAAGTTTATTGTCGACGTCAGGGTGATAGCCAGTCCAGAATGATCAGCCGTGACTATGTGTGAAGTACCCGGGCTATATTAGAGATAATTAGTGTGGTAACTTACATAGGGTTTACGGGCTACTAACGTGTCTAGACTTTCGAATCCGTCCGGATCGTACGCAGATACATTTTGCGTTCGTAGGTCGGATATTTTCTTACGGATTTTACGGACTGTCGAATCTTCTAGCATATCATGTTCGTATTCGTCGAGTCCTTTGACGAACACAGGATCGCCAAGGTTTGTTCTCTTTGCAGATATTAGTATCAAGAGGAAACATAGTGGCTAAGAGCTTTAATTTTTACCTGACCGTATCCGAAGCGAATAGCCTCGTCCAATCGATGTGTACTGAGGTTAACTGATCCTGGTGAAAAGAAACCATCGTAACATTCCAAGATCTTCAGGACATTCAATAACACAACCCCACTGGAGGGAGCTGTCGTGCTGACTATTCTGTATCCTCGGTAATTGATCTCGGAGACATTTCTAATCATGATACTGTAATTCCGTAGGTCGTCTAGAGTCATTGTTCCATTCGCAGCTTGCAAAGCCTTGACCATTGTCTCAGCAATGGGACCGCTATAGAAAGCGTCGGCCCCTTCATTCGCAATTATCTCCAAAGTGTCGGCGTATCGTTTCCGAGTAATAATGTCACCGAGGCCAAGCCTAGTGCCATTTGGTGCGAAATCCGAAGCCCACGTGGGATCAGCCGACAGAAAATCTTTGCCATCAAACATAGAAACCGCGCCGGCCATATATCTCACTAGGTCTTCGGTGACAGGAAAGCCATGTCGCGCCGTTCGAATAGCTGGTTGGAGCACTGTCGACCAAGGAAGAACTCCATACTTTTTGTGCAGATATTCCAGACCACGCACCTCACCAGGAACTCCGCTAAACAGTAATCAGTATTACTACATGGCTCTAGCGGGATTGTACAGAGGACTATACCTTGCTAAGCCGCTGAATACGGAGGCACCTAGATTGTTCTTGTACATGTCCTGGAAGGCTGCGGCAGGAGCCGTCTCTCGGAAATCAATAAACTCGAAGGAGCCAGAAGGCGCACGAACGAGCATGAACCCTCCACCTCCAATCCCGCTATGGTACATTGCTGTTTGTTCCTTTTAGCCTCTATCGCATCATGAGCACATGTGTTCCTCACTTACCGATCACACCAATGCAGAAGACCGTGGAGACCAGCTATATATAGATGGAATCACAATCAGTGTCTCATGCTTGAATCCATTAATGTTGTTTCCAAAGCCGAAATAGCTTAAACTTCCAATCAATCACACATGGAGCCACCTACAGCATCCGCAGCATTACCACCCATTTCGAGCATTTCTGTTCCGAATCCGCTACATATTGAGCTCTCGCTCGCGACAGCACCTAACTTTGCCGCTCCTATACCAGATTGTCCCTTTGCTTTTCCCGCAAACGGAAGCCAGACGGTGTATGTAACGATATATGCTGAGATCAATAGGATCATGAAAAGAGCATTTATTAGTGGAGAAGATGGCAGACATCGCTCTGCTGAAGGACGGTTAAAACACAACATGCTAGAAAGTCGATGTTGAACATTACTGAAATAGCATAGAGTTAATTATTTGGAGAGCCAAATACCCGTCTAACATATCATACATAGTTAAAAGCACTCTTTATTAGTAATTCAAAAACTGTACTGGAATTTGTTATTTGTTATCATAACTTTATCGTTGTCACTAGTCTAGCCAAGGCGCGACTCTCCCGAGGGTTAGTGCCCTGCACAAGTGGGGCTACTTGGGACTACTAACAATAATTCATTCACTTCGTCCCACAGACGAGTTAACGGGGCGTATGATAGGCCAATAAAGGGTACCGGAAGTACATATTTAGGGCCACGGCTCAGCGCTCCCGGCGGCCGCCGAGAATCCCGACGGAGCCGGAGGCATTTCACGCCTGAGAACTGAGGCAACAAACGCCCTTAGTTGCCTGATTGGTCCCTTCGAGTGAGGTGGGGCAATTCAGTTTCTAGCCTCAAATTTGAGGCTACAAAAACTAAAGCCACCGAATGCAAACCAGTCAAACAGAGGCTCAACTTCCGACAAGGTGGTTTACATATCCCTTTGTTGCATGCATCGGGGTCCAATTTATTATTTTCACAGGGCATGGGAAAGTGAGTTCATTTAAGAAATGACTGTCAATTAATCCGTATGGGGTCTGTTGAATAGTACATGGTCTGTTTATCAGTTTTCACTTGACAGCCTATTACAGGGCTATTAGTGAATTTCTATCATAGGTTCAGTGTCGTGGCAATATGTTTACCTTCACGCCCCTTCTTGGAGCCCAGTCCTCATTTTCAAAGGCGTCTCAGTCTATCCTAGAGCTGGATAGTGGTATTAAGATTCTCGTTGACGTCGGCTGGGATGAGGCTTTTGACACACTGGAGCTTGCGGAGTTGGAAAAGTAAGCGCTGAATTTTGCTGTAATTTTGTCTGCTTTCTCTTAATCGTAAAGTGCTAACTGAGGCTGTTGTTATTAGACATATCCCGACCTTATCTCTTATTCTTTTGACACATGCCACGCCAGCACATATTGGCGCATTTGCTCATTGCTGCAAGGCATTTCCGCTATTTACACAGATTCCCGTCTATGCTACAAGCCCCATCATCTCGCTGGGAAGAACCCTCATTCAAGATCTTTATGCTTCCGCCCCTCTTGCAGCCACATTTTTACCTAAAGCGTCCATCTCAGAACCGGGGGCATCCACTTCCGCTGCCTCCGCTGTTGCTTCTGTTGCTCAGACTAACAGTGACCATGGTGCTTCGGGTGGTATCCTGCTTCAGCCTCCAACTCCCGAGGACATTGCGAGATACTTCTCCCTTATCCACCCATTGAAGTATTCACAACCTCATCAACCGCTGCCATCTCCATTCTCCCCGCCCTTGAATGGACTCACTTTGACTGCTTATAATGCTGGCCATACTGTTGGGGGGACGATATGGCATATCCAACATGGTATGGAGTCGATTGTGTATGCGGTTGATTGGAATCAAGCGAGGGAAAATGTGATAGCTGGTGCTGCCTGGTTTGGAGGCTCTGGGGGCAGTGGAACGGAAGTCATAGAGCAGCTACGCAAACCCACAGCATTGGTTTGCAGCAGCAAAGGAAGTGACAAGTTTGCCCTGCCTGGCGGGCGGCAAAAACGGGATGATCTTCTTTTGGATATGATCCGAAGCAGTATTGCCAAAGGCGGAACAGTTCTCATTCCGACAGATACCAGTGCGCGAGTTCTAGAGCTTGCCTATGCGCTTGAGCACGCGTGGCGCGATGCTGCAGAGCTCAAAGACGGTGATAATATCAAAGGCGCGACGCTTTATCTTGCTGGGAAGAAGGCTCATAGCACGATGAGGCTAGCGAGAAGCATGTTGGAATGGATGGACGAGAGCATCGTCCGCGAGTTTGAAGCGGTTGAAGGTGGCGAGTCCTCTGGACGGTTGCATACCAGAACTGATACTCAGCTCAAAAATGGTCTTAATCAGGGGCAAGATAAAAGGCCTACCAAATCTGGCCCTTTCACTTTTAGGCATCTCAAAATCATTGAGCGCAAGAAGAAGCTTGGGAAGATCTTAAATGAGCAATCGCCTAAAGTTATTCTTGCGTCCGACTCATCATTAGACTGGGGCTACTCAAAAGAGGCTCTTCGTTATCTAGCAGAGGGTTCGTCGAATTTGGTTGTCCTGACTGAGTCATTCCCTTCTCGACATGCAGTTGCGGACCCCAGGGAACCTCAGAAAATGACATTAGGCCGTGTGATCTGGCAGTGGTATGAGGAGCGAAAAGATGGTGTTGCGCTGGAAAAGGCTTCTGACGGAGAGCTTTTAGAACAAGTTCATACCGGTGGGAGAGAATTGATGCTCACAGACGTGCAACGTGCGCGTCTTGATTCTAATGAGCAAATGATTTATCAACAGTATCTCGCTACCAAAAGGCAGCTTCAAAACACATCTCAGGGTAGAGGCGAAGCCACTCTTGATAATTCTGCTGATGTACTCGATGACGGGACAAGTTCGACTTCTTCAGAAGATTCGGAGACAGAGCAGCAAGGCAGGGTCCTCAATTTCTCGACTTCGTTAGCTCATTCAAGTCGAAACAAACTCGGGCTAAGAGATGAAGATCTGGGTGTTAATATTCTCCTTCGGCGAAAGAATATCTACGATTATGATGTCCGTGGCAAGAAAGGCCGTGAGCGAATGTTTCCATATGTTGCTCCAAGGAAACGCGGTGATGAGTTCGGAGAGTTCATCAGACCTGAGGAGTACCTGAGGGCGGAGGAGCGTGAAGAGGCCGAGATTCAGCAACGGGGACCTGATTCTCGCGGCGAGACCAAGCTTGGGCAAAAAAGGCGTTGGGATGAATCTGGTCCGAATGGAAAACGCCAATCTGGAGGTTCTGGTAAACGGCAGCACCTCTCCCGAGACAGCCAGAAGACCTCGAGTATTGCAGACGACCTCAGTTTACCCGAAGACATCGCCGCTCCTGGCGGAGAAGGAGCGGCCTCAGATACCGAAGCAGATGAGCAGGCGTTCGAGGGACCAGCGAAAGCGGTATATAGCAGGTCCATTGTCAACGTTAATGCGCGAATCGCATTCATAGATTTCACCGGTCTACACGACAAGCGCAGTTTAGAGATGCTTATTCCTCTGATTCAGCCCCGGAAACTGATTCTTATTGGGGGCATGAAAGAGGAGACATTGAGTCTCGCTGCTGAGTGTCGAAACTTACTTGCCGCTAAGGTTGGGCTCGACCCATCAATTGTCACGTCGACCGTTTCTATCTTCACCCCTATCAACGGCGAGACAGTTGATGCTAGTGTTGACACTAATGCTTGGGCAGTCAAGCTGAGCAACGATCTGGTGAGGCGTCTGAAATGGCAACATGTGCGTAACTTGGGTGTTGTCGCTTTGACGGCGCAGTTGAGGTGCCCGGATAGTGTTATATCCATAGATGAGCGATCGGAATCGTCAATCAGAAAACAAAATGAAGAGTCAAAGGCTATTGTCTTCCAGCCAGAGGAAAATTCAACAAAATTACCGGAACCTAAGAACCACGCGTTCCCAGTACTTGACGTGCTGCCAGCCAACATGGCTGCTGGGACCAGATCTATGACGCGACCACTTCACGTTGGCGACCTTAGGCTTGCTGATTTACGCAAGCTCATGCAAGCTGCTGGCCACACGGCAGAATTCCGAGGCGAGGGCACATTACTCATTGATGGTCGAGTAGCAGTTCGAAAGTCAGGTACAGGAAAGATCGAAGTGGAGGCTGCGGCCCAATCCTCCGTGATCGAGGAATCAATGGCCACCGGAAGGAATGATGGAAGTTTCTTGGCTGTAAAGAGAAAGATTTACGAGGGCCTTGCCGTGGTCGCTGGTGGGTAATGTCGCCTGGCCACTATCATAAGGAAATTTTGAGTATTGTACAAAGATTTATTTGCACCATTTCATCTTCCGATGCCATCTTTATCACCAATTTTCCATTTCTTTGTAATCATGTACTATTTTTAGTATCTCATGTCAATTCACTTTACGTCCGCTATTGTCCCTCACGGTTTGGTCACTTGCGATGAATGGATCATAGCGAGGTACCTTTTCTTTTACACAATCCCTCTTGTCTTTGTTCCGCGTTTGGAATCTTCGTCCTCAAGCTTCTCTTCACTGATATTTCTCGGCTCTGTGCTCCGCTTTTACATACACTTATCCTCATATCCTCCGTGATGTCAAATACGATGTACATGAGGGCCGATGGCTGCCCTCCACTCAACGGCGTCCCTCCTTCCGTTTACCCATACGGCATTGCTTTTCAGCCTTATCTCCCGTTTTCCCTGCAGGAATTCCCAATCAATTCCACAATGCAACAGTCTACGGGTCCTGCTTTTCTTGCTGGAGCCAGTTTCCGGAGCTAGCCGATAGTGCCAACATGTCTCTATACTCCTAATGGTTCTCGAAACATGGTAGCGGCGCCACCTCTTCCTTCTCCCCCTTTACCTTAGCTGTCCCGGAATAAATAATGAACCTGTTGTGGATTGTCGATCTGGCATTGCCGCATTGGCTACATCTTCCCGAAATCCCACACCATGATACACGTCATCCAACCGGGACTCCTCCAGGTCCCTTTCAATTTACCGCCTATCGAGTGTCCACAGATCTTACCGTATCGGAGCTCATCGACCGGATTTGTGTTGTCGACCCAGGCCGGGGGCCTGTGGCGAGGGGAATCATCGAATTCATTGAGCGTGGTGATGGTCGGTGGATTTCCTCCTCCCAGTTCTGGGTCGGTGGAGAGAGAGGCCAGAGTCAAGCGGCAAAAGAAAATGTGGCACAGAAATTATCGGACATTGGATGGGATGAAACCCGTGGGACAAAAGCGAATCCAGTTTGGCTCATGTGGAGGGTATTATATGAGTAAACTTGCTCCTCTCTCCACTACTTTTTCACTCCCCGAATCAGTGGAAATAAGGGTCACATTCAGATGGGAAGAACGGATCCGTGCCGTTTTTGCGCCATTGTACTTGTATTTTCTTGCTTTTCTCTTACTTTTCCTTTTTGGACCACGGGTCTACCGTTGGGTTCGTTTTTCGGTTGTATAAAGGTGCATATCAGGGAGTTACGAAAAGGTCGGGGGTAATTACCGGGAAATTCCTTTCATCAGACAGATACATGTAAAAGAGGCAATTGTGTAACTACCCAGGTACGATATCGATAGGCAGTTCCAACTGGAAGGTTCTTTGAACTTCTTTCTCTCCTAATTGCAATCGATCTTGATTCTTCATTGGAATTCCCCACCAGAATCATAATCATCTTTGAAAGTCAGACACATACCCGAACGTATTTATTTAAAATTATAATCCACTTCACTCTAGATCTAGCCGAGCTGGTACTCTTGTTGATATTTATTATTTGGAACATGTAATGCTAAACACATATTCCTTTTGTCTCATGCAGTTTGTCAGGACTATATACTTCCATTGTGTACTAGTAGGGTTGAGCCCTGGGTTACTAACTATACACTTTGCCATTATTAACTAGTCCGAAACCATCAACACAATAATCAATGATTATTATCATCTCCAAAATGTATCCACCGAAATCAGGACAATAATCACATCAACACCGCTGTAACCCCCTGACTTTCGGATCAATTTTTGATCAGGATCCGGCCGGACAACCACACAAGAGTACATTTTCCTTTTCTCATTCACAGCTCATATAAGATGTCGATAACTCAGTGCGAGGAGGATATCTTCTATCCGCGGGAAGAAATTCGCCGTTGCATAACTGTTCCTTCACATTCCCAACCTGCTATTCAACATTTAGCAATGGATCCTACTTTCCTACATTCAGAACTTTCCTAGTCCCTAGCCCACCTTCGTGAGCGTTTCCTGAGCGCCGTGCGCTCCAATCTGCTGCTTCCTCCTCCGACAAATGGCGAATTCGAATCATCTGAGAAATGCCTTGCTCGCTTACAGGCGTTTGCTCTAGTACCGTGACTCCTAGAGGGCACAACCCGATGGCAGTTTCGGTGAATCCACCACAGTTCTAGGACTCAGAATACCCGCAGGCTAGAGCCAGAGGTGGAAAGGGACTCCAAAAATAATAACCTGATCAATACATAGGAAACGGGATGGCCGTATACAACAGAAGCTGGGCTGGGTGGGAGTCCCTGGCCGCGGCTCAAGCGAGAAAACCTGCCTTTTAACAGTGAAGTGCAGCAACCACAGTCCCGAGTTATAGTTATATGTACTCAAATCCCTTCGCATACGACCACCCATAAGAAAACATCAGAGCATCAGCCATTGGTCGACAAACCTCTTAATGCGCGGTTTGTTGCAGTGCCATACCCCTCACAGCGCCGAGTTCCCGACCGTGACGACCTAGACATGACAACCTTCTTTGGAATGCTCATGGGAATAAAGAGGCGATCTTGGCGCTTCTGATTGCGCTTGATAATTCTGGTTTTCATTACCGTGCTCGGGTAGAAGAGTTCCTCGATGATTCGGCACAATTACTGGCCGAAAGTTGTTACATATTTGGTTTTCACCCAGAAGCTGTGAGGGTTGCGCAAAAATTCTGTGCAGGAAAATTTACTCGTCATTGACGCCACCTTCAATACTACCTAATGAGCTGCGCCTAGTACCATGGTCACGAGTGTAATCGTCGGACCCAAATATTGGCAAGACACTCTGTGGCGCTCTCATATTGCTCAGGCGAGACAGCTGCGAGTTTTAGCTTTTCCTTTGAGTTACTGCGCAGCGAGGTATTTACTGATGGCGTCGCTGAGCCAAGAACTAGTTCAGAAGCCCATTTACACTTCAAATTCCACCTTTCAATGCCGAGAACAAGTTTAGAAGCCTCTTTCGACTTCAAATTCCGTGTTAAAAAACCAAGAACTAGTTTAGAAGCCGGTGATCTGAGAGATCAAGCACCAGGGCTTATCTCGTCAATGGATACTTACGAGTCTATACCGAACAGTCAGCTTCAATTCTGTATCTGGCACACGGCGGAAGCAATGAAAAAATGATGGAATAGAGGATGAATCAGGCCTAGCAGCTTTTGCCTGGCAATACTTAAAGAGCCCTACCCTCACAGACCTTGCTGCTAATTGTGAGCGCCTTCTCGCGTGCTTAAATCTGCTGAAGTCTAACAGATTTGTGTGCCAAAAGAGGACAGAAACGGCTTATCCAAACCTTGGCGCCACCGCCACGCAACGTGGTAAATGTTATCGCCCTGTTCTCCGTCAGACAACCAACGCATTGCTTCCACTAGAGGAATCGACACAGCATCTATTTAGAAGCTAAATCGAGTATATCGAGACCTGGCAACTGATGAATGCATGAAAGCCGCGGGTGCAGTCGATATGAAGGTGTTTAAATGGCTTATCGGTAGTGTAACCTCATTTGCAATTGATAAATTGCGCAACGAGTGGAAGGTTATTGATACCGCTATAGCTGATGGGGATACATTAGCCCCCTGCGACTGTGAGACGTTACACCGGTACAGCCTACCTTGCAAGCACATCCTCCTTGGCTCAGGGAGGTTCCCCTATCCCGTGGTGGCTCAACGACCCTGTTATTAGACGCGGCCACTGGGGCGAACGACGCAGTACATGGAAGAGGAAGAAGAACAACGCACCTTGGTTATATCGCTAAAGCACAAAGATGTGTACCGTCACTACGGCGGAGGCATCGAGATGAGAATGGACATGGATACACCTCCGTTTTGTCATCAAATATTTTCTTGCACCATCTTTAACAATGGCGACCACTAACAACTTCACCAATATCCACATCCGTGACTTTGTTCAAGAGATTCACCACGATCCCACCCGCCCTGGATACGATGGTGCCCTCCAGTTACATTCAAATCTCAACATCCCACCGGTCCAGAGTGAAGAATCGTCGGACGATATCGACATCGTCGGCATCCCTACTCTCATCCGCATTTTTACCGGGATTAGTTCAATGGACCGCTACAAGCCCAACGTGTTTGTCTACGCGACCGGTTCCTTCAACGTGAACACGTCCCCGGATGGCCTTCTTCAGATTGTCATTACTGCCTTTTCCACGACTGACTGGTGGGCATCCCTACTCTGAAACTTAAATTTTTAGCTTGCCCTGACTCCTATCCTATTACAGCCACCCTGGAGATCCCGCTAAAGACCCCCTTTACTACAAGCGCTGTCAGGGCGAGGCCCCTCCAAGCTTAACATTCCAAGGCGCTGTTATCCGCTCAGGCGGAGCGATGAACCGCGGCGCGACCCTCATGCACTATGACTT
>NPHW01004112.1:0-15212 GCA_002240705.1 Elaphomyces granulatus
CAGCAGAACAGGAGTCAGAAATGGCTTATCTCGCGAGAATACGGAAGGGAGAAGCATGGACAGCACCATCAAAAGACGCAAGGGCCACGGCAGAGAAAAAGCTCCTTGTGTTCACAATGAGCCAGTGATAGGAATACACCTCCCACCCAGTATCCGAGAAGACAACCACGACATTCCTCCAAGCACCCTGGAGCCTCCTCTCCTGCCGAGCGAGGAAATTTTGATTCATACTCTTGTTCCACCGTCCCAAAATGGAAGGTGATTATAGGCCATGGCCTCTAAACTTGGAGTTGGACCCTCGAAGATGTTGGCCACAAGGCAGGCATTCCTTCGCCGAGCTCGAATCCCTTCAAGTGTCCGGGATCCCCGGGCGAGGAACGCGGCGATCGGCCCATGGATCGTTGTGAATTTGATGAGGGAATCTCGCCCTTTCGGTCAAACGCAAACCATTACTGCTTCATAGGGCTCATACTTTGACTGACCTGTCAGTTACCAAGCCGAGGCCTCGTCCTGGGAATTTTGCTGAAGCAACGCCGTTGGTCTGGATTCGGCATGTTCAACCCCCAGCAGAACGTTCATGACATTTTAAGCAATTAAACTCGTCTTCCCAGTCCAGAATATGAAACAAAGAATCAAGGATGAGTGAAAAAGAAAACAAAAGAGAAAAAAATATTTCCTCCGTCAATTTTCGAGGCTCATAACTGCGTACAAAGATCTCGAGCTATGGCGAGCATGACAGGAGGAATCCTACATAAGCGCCAAAATCTTTAAAAAATTCCATGGCGATAGACGAGCGCAATACTTGTAATTATTACTATGATGTCCGATTTAACATCTGCATGATTGATTTTAGCTACCATGTAGTTACCTAAGCCGCGGGATCTAAAATTATCCCAACCAACCAACCCTTCATTTGTGATACCACTGTTGGTTAGGTGGAGCCCATATTAGACGAGGTACTGTCGATACCCATATGAAATAATGCACGGAATCAGACCCATTCTCCTTATTATATCGTAGTTTAAGCTTAAGGGGCGCTGCGCCGCTGGCGAAGCGAAACGGAGAAGGCTTAGGGCTTAATACACAGCCAACAAAATCTATACTCTCAGCCCCATCGCAGGGGTACTAATCAGAGTGATTTGGAGCCGGGTGGCAGTGTACGAGTTATTTTGTCAACGTTCTGGTCGAGAATGCTCTACAGATAACAGTTGTGGTTATGCTTTCATGGATGGATGGTGTCTCTGAGTTCAAGGCCCAGAGTATTTAAGAGCTGGTAGGATTGCAGGTCCACAGCGCGCCCACTTTTCTCTACCTCAAAGCATTTCATGCTTAACACTGCAGACTAGTACTAGCAGTATCTTCAAGGAATGATGGGACTCAAATTGGAAATTTGAGATGGTGGTTTTCCTGTTAAAGCTGGATTCATATCTCTGTTGTAAAACAAGGATGAATACCTAGCTTCCTTGCAACGGACTTTCGTCATGGAAAGAAAAAAAAGAGGCATGGATCTTAAGATTAGAAAGCAAACAAATAAATATACATCCCAATAAGGTGAGACCCTCTGGCTGCAGGAAGGGTCTGCTGGAGTTTTTTTGACCAATCAGACCCTAGATCCAGGTTTTTACAACGTCTGGAAAAATTCGAGTGACAAAATCTCAAAAGCGTATTAAAATACAATCATTGTAACTCGGGATTTTTGATAGAGAAGGATCTTTATTATAACTTTCTCAACTTATATCTCACAAAATATCGATTTTAGAACCCTTATATTATTGAGGGGCCAAGCAGAGGAGGGTGCCGGAGCGACGATGAGGTGTAGGTCAATTGAAGAAGTAGGCCAATGCAGAGGTGGAATGTAATAGAGTGGAGCTAATCTGAATAGAATATATACCTAGGTATACACTAAAGTACTACTCTTGAAGATCAATCCATGGATATATAGGTCGAACTCATCAAAATCAAGGCTCGAATCCGTCGAATCGGTACGGGCTTTTATGGGCCTGCACGATGTTGACTAATTCCTCGAATCCTCGCAGCCATTCATCTCCTTCTCATACCCTCCCAATTTCCGGTACCAGGAGGAACGGAGGCCTTGCAAAACTAGATTTTTAAAGTTTCCATAGATTGTCTGCGCATGAAATATCGATGTCTTTTTCGTCGCGCCGGTGGCACCCGCCTTCGAATATTTTAACTATATCAATTTTCCGATCCCAAACCCGCTCAAGCTTGGGCTTATCTGGATCTGTTCTGCGGAATTTTCCTCACAGCGATCATATCGGTCCCAGACCTCCCCTTTAGGGCAATTGAGGTTATAGAAGATGACTATGTTGAGGGTGCTTAGCTTCCCTCCCTTTCCCTTCGATAAAGATCCACCCACACCGAAGACACGATGCCGATGCAGATCTAAAACAGTAATAGCTCCGTTAAAGAGGTAAACGAGGAGGTGATCAGGCGGTACCTAAGGTTCCGTCAGGAAGTATTAAACCACGTTTAGTGGCGTTGAGATGTTAAGCAGCGGCAAAGTCTCTTTCTCAGGAATTATGCTGTATTCAATTTCACGTGTTAGGACCATGCAGGGAAATTGCTATGTAGGAATGAAAAAGTTGGATTGTGGGTCGCACTTGTTTAGGTTTTGAAGGTAGAAGCAAAGAAGTGAAATAAAGTCACTCTTTATAGTCGGGTTTATCGGTACCAGGTTCTATATGGGTATTTATACAGTTCGATGCCGGAATTTCCCTATGTAAATCCTGCTCCCCTGGCAAAGGGTCTACCAGTATAATGCTGGATTTCCCTAAACTTACCCATTGCATACTTACTAAAGAGCATGTATGTATCCTTAAGCCGTGCTCAGAGACAAAACGATTTCCTGGCTAAACGGGCTTAGAACCTGTTGGATGGAAAGTCTGATCATTTGGAGGAGGCTAAGCAAGGAAACCTATCCAACAGCTAATTCGATACTTAGCATCACTACTATGATCATCACGATCATCATCAGAAACGCAACAACAGTTGTCCTCCACTACAGGGTTATGTAGCCCTGACTTCTACAGAGGTAAAATATTTATGAAACACTTCAGACTGATTTAATCATCCATTGTACACACTGAATCGTCCAGCGATTGGCAAGGATATCGATCGAGTTCCTGGCCCCTTCGGGTCTCGACACGGTTGACGCGTATCTGAAAACCAGATCGCAACACCAAAATCAGCTCACGAAACTGAATTGTCCAGCGATCGAAAGGATTGGCTTCCTGACCTTTTCAACGTGGTCGACACAAACCAATGAACCCCTTGTATTGAATGATCGAAAGGATCTTATCTCATGAGGTAAAAAGGATCGACTTCCTGGCCTTTTCAACATAGTTGACATGTATCTAAAATCAGAGCGCAGCTTCAACTTCACAATTCATAATGCCCACCAAAGATATAAAACTTTCGCCTGGACATCCCAATGCCTTTACACGAAAATAATAGAAGTCGATTCTACGCCGAACCCTCAAAGTTCATCGACTATATCAATATATCGATGTTATCATACCTAAACCTCAAGGTGAGGACTAAAACCTCCATGGGAGACTGACAGAGCAAGTTGAGCAACAGTCAACTTGATCACGAACCCGACGCAATTTATCAAACTCTGATTAACAATGGATGGAATCCAGAGGAGGGAGATCCAAGAGCCACCTATGAGACAATCCTACATGTCATTCCAAGGGCATATGAAGATGCTGTCGGGACTCGGGACATGGTGATCTTCATGGCAAGGTTACCGGATATGGAACTCGATCAACAGAAAAGTTATTCGTGCATATGCAATTCGGCTTGACGAAGATCCCGATTTCAATGTAAAAGCTGATGAGCAGGAACGTCAATATGACAATATGAAGTTGTCTTTGCAGACCAGACTGTTGATGAGATCGAAAAGAGACTTGGCAGTGGCGTAAGGACGAAAATAATCACTAACACAAGCAGAAACGTTCCCCAGCCAACAATTCCAACTTGTGATGTGCAAGAACAGGAACCCGAGGTCTTCCTACACCTCAAGCAACGCCAGAACCTGATCTTCAGGTACAACTGGATGCCGCAGCTTTGCCTATGGCTGCAGCTGGGGGGTGTGTTAGATGGAATCACCAGGAAGATGGCAGTTTTCCAACGTGGTAAGTTCATCCAGAACAATCCCCTCATCCCCGCAGATCTTTTATTTATGCTACGGTGTTCCCTTCATTCTTTTTTCTACATCAGAAGAGACAACACAAGAAAGAGAACAACCAAGAATTATGAATCAGTATGGTACATAGTTCAGAGCTTGAGACAATTCCAATTTGTTAACTTACTACTGTCGGCCTTCGGGACTCGGCTCCAGCTCCCAAATGTCCATTTATTTACAGACTCTTTTCCCAGATGGTGAAGCCAACCGCTGTCGCGATTGGTCGATGAGACTAATAAGATCATGAGCCTTAAGTTTTTTAATACTTGGAAGCCTATTCTCCACATGGCTGAATTCAGCCAACTGGAGGCCTTGCACCTATCCCAGCTGTCGGGAGCCACGAGCCTCTGAGTTAGAGACTGAGTCTGAGTGATTCTCTGAGAGAAGAGTACTACTGTCTGAACCTGGAACTCATGAATTGTTTATATATCAGTGTGTATGTTATAATCTTTTTTAAGAGAGTGTAACTGCCTGAGAATAGAGCTGAATTATGAAATTATGACTGGAATGAATAGATCGTGAGTATTTATCCTCCATGAGAAGAGACTGGTTGCTTGAATCTGAATCTAGAACTGATAAATGATTGGAATGGATAGCTCGTGAGTATTAATCCTCCCTGAAAAGAGTATAACTATCTGAATCTAGAACTGGCGAACGGTTGGAATGTATAGAGAGTTAGTGTTTGATCCTTCCTAAGAGAGTATAGCTGCTTGAATCCAGAACTGATAAATGATTGGAATGGATAGGATGTGAGTATTGATCTTCTGTCAGAAGAGTGTTACTATCTAAATCTAGGACTGATAAATGGTTGGAATGGATAGGGTGTGAGTATTAATCCTCTGTGAGAAGGGTATTACTGTCTGAATCTAGCACTAATAAATAGGATGGGCTGTGAGTATTGATCCTCTGTGAGAAGAGTATCACTGTCTGAATCTACAATTAATAAATCATTGAAATGGGTAGACTGTGAGTATTGATCCTTTCTAAGAGAGTGTAGCTGCTTGAACCTAGGACTAATAAAACCATTGAAACGGATAGCTTGTGAGTATTGATTCCCTGTGAGGAGAGCAATACTGTTTGAATCTAGAATTGATAAATATTTCGAATGAATAGACTGTGAGTATTGAATCCTCTGTGAGAAGAGTGTAACTGTCCGAATCTAGAACTGATATATAATTGGAATGGATAGACTGTCAGTATTAATCCTCTGTGAAAAGGGTGCTACTGTCTGAATCTAGAACTGATGAATAATTGGAATGAATAGTGTGTGAGTATTAATCCTTCCTAAGTGAGTGTAGCTGCTTGAATCTAGAACTGACAAATCGTTGGAATGGATAGGTTGTAAGTTTTGATCATATTCATTTGTGAGAAGAGGGCTACTGTCTGAATCTAGAACTGATAAATATTTGAAATGGATAGCTGGTGAGTATTGGTCCCCCGCGAGAAGAGGATTACTGTCTGAATCTAGAACTGATATATGATTGGAATAGGGCGTGAGTATTACTCCTTTGTGAGAGGATTATTACTCTTTGAATCTAGGACTGATAAATAATTGGAATGAATAGTGCGGAGTGAGTATTAATCCTTCTTAAGACCTGAGGGTAAGTGTAGCTGCTTGAATCTGGAACTGAGAACGGTTGGAATGGATAGGCTGTGAGTTTTGATCCTTGCTGCGAAGAATGACTATTGGATGTCAAACTCACTTTAATTGTGTAGTAATCGCTGCGATCCTCTGGAGAGAGTGGGCTTCTACGGTTGGACTTCAAGGGGCAATTTTGAGTGGGGTGAGATGGTATTCGAGAAGCACCACTACTATAGCTTGGAGGGTTTCTAAGATGCCTTGGTATAGGTTTTCCCCTATTTCGCATAGGTTTTCCCTATACTGTCATGCGAATGCAAAGGCTACTATGGTATCTCTATAAGAATCAGAGAATGTTCAGTTGATTTCCCTTTCGCTTTTCCTTCCACGTAAGCTCCACTTTTAATATAGTAAAAGAATAAACACAGCTATACATGTATGCTATTAGTAACCAAAAGTGCTGTAGCGAACTAACTTCAACTAAGAGTCTTAAAAGACTCTGAACCCAGCATGGATATCTAAAGAATATAGCTGTGTGTTACCTAGGTAGTGTTTCAGTTGCTATCTAAGAACGGAAATATTTAAGCATGGGGAGACGAAAGGAAAAGTGACTTTAATTGGTAGGAATTGAAAGAAAAGTAGTGTTAACCTGGTAGTAACTTACGAGTAGAGAAATACATTAGCACTTGAGAATCCATATGATATGTAGGTTCGGGGTGTCATATTTAAAGGCAACAGCAGAGAAGTTGAGGGAGAAAAAAGCAAATTATCGACAAAAAAGCAGTGATTATGTATAGAGTTGTTCATAACCGAGTCTTGTGTTAAATTCCCCATAAATGAGCCGCGTCTCCTCCTAGATGGACAGAATACTACTACATATTTCGCAGTGATTTCTAGACTATCATACATACATCCAAGGCTCTTATGCAGTTATGCCCTTGAACCTGCCCAGAAATACGGCGATCCAAGTTGGATGTCTTCATAGGGAGGACTACATGTACCCTCGAATGGCCGCTGCTGTTATCATAGGGATTATTTGGCAATTCCGGCCTCTGAAGTTTCCGTAGAAAGGCTTTTCAGCACCGGGAGGGATATGCAGAGGCACTCTATAATGGGAGATACACTGAGATCTTCGATGCTATAGACGGAGGAGTATATAAGCAATGGCTAGTACATGTCTCTAAGGTTAATGAATCATCCGCTTCCTGTGCATATATAACTTTGATTTGCGAATAATTATTTATCTGCCATCCAAAATCTCCGCGAATAAATATTCGCAGCCTTGAAAGCTTGCCGGTATACATAGTAGCTATCGTAAAGGATGAAAAAAAAGAAATACGCCCCCAGCTGGGATCGAACCAGCATCCTTCCGGTTGCTCTGCTTATTGACAGTTAATAACAGCCGAACGCGCTAGCCAATTGCGCCATGGAGGCTTATTTATTGATACCCTCAAAAGTCTAATGAGATATAAGTAATATTTAATGGCGTCCTCTTAAACAATGCAACAACAACAATCTGCTCAAGACGGTGCCACCTTCTCAACCTGAACCTCTTAGCGTCAAGAGCTGAAAGTTTCGGCCCGTTGGAGCCGAGTCTGCCGGCCTTAAGGCTCTGCCGCTTCCATGGAACTGGATTAGTAATATTAGCGGCTGAAATCACATTGGATTTATGCATCGGAGTCTGTACCTACACATAGTTATGTATGTACATGCCAATCATCAATGCCTTTGTGTATCATATACGTAATAATAGAACCGGACTAACCCAGTTGAGACGCTCATAATTATGTAACCCCGGTTCAGTTCTTGTGATATATATACTGTAGTATATCAATATCTTTCTTTGACAATGTGAGGGAGAAGAAAGAGCTGGAGAGTCGAGACAGACAGGTCACGGAATTGCATGTGGAGAGATCCTCTTGTGTGGAGAGCAATTCCTCTTCTATTTACTAACCTTCTCATTCGTCTATCTCATACACAAACACATGCTCAATTTGGTACGGTGAGATTCACTCCCTCTACGGACGATCCATCATCCGGTGGCTGACCGAGCATCTCATCTCATCTCGTTGCAGGTGCTGGTCAGGTGGAGGGGCCTCGGTAGTTGCGGAATTGGGGGCGGTCGAACTATCACGCGAACGGAGAGTAACGGAGAATACGCGATCCGAGGATGATCAATCATCATCATCATATAATAAGATCCATTCCGTCTCTCTGACCAAAGCGGATGCCGGGTTGATTCCTTAACAACTGGGAGCATGTCCGACATGATCGCGCGAGCGAACGGCCACTTGGCCACCGATGCCGTCCGGGCCCGCCATCTTCTCAATCTCAAGCCAGGGATGTCTCACGAGAAACATCTACGATCTCCGCCCTTGGAGTATCTGCTCACCGAACCATCCTCAAGGTGAAGTCCACGCCGGAACGAAATACACGCCCTTGTGTCTCTCTTCGTTTCTGTTTCTCTCTCGGTCCCTTCATCAGAGCTGCTAATCGAGAGATCTCGAACAGTGGCACCTCCACGCCCGTCCCCGAAGATGCGCCCCCTTCCGTCCATTCGATATCATCCGTTCGAAAACAGGTCCGCGCGCGGAGGCGCCTGTTCTATACCATCGATTATATCCCCCGCGTCTCTCACTTTGATCCGGAAAGCGATTACCATGACTTTCGGGGCTTCTTCACCCTCTTCTGGGTCGCGCTCTTCGTCATGGTCGTCACCACCGTGCTCCGAAACATCAAGGATACCGGCTATCCGTTGCGCGTGAAGGTGTGGAGTATACTGTCAGAGAACGTCTGGCAGCTGGCGCTGAGTGATTTGGCCATGGTGGCCAGTACCGTCTTGACCTGGCCGATCCATCTGCTGATCCGGCGCTCGTCGGACTGGCTGCGGTGGTCGAAAGGAGGGATGGTGATCCATAGTCTATTTCAAGTAGTGTGGCTGGTGGTCTGGATCAAGTGAGTATAACCCCCAGAGATAAGGGTCCGGTGGAAAGGTTGAACCACGCAGTCCACTGATCCGAGCTGCAGGTGGCCGTTCATGCTTCGATGGTCCTGGACCGCACAGGTGTTCTTGACGCTCCACACCTTGACGCTCCTCATGAAGATCCACTCCTATGCGTTCTACAATGGCCATCTCAGCGAGACCGAGCGCCGACTGTCCGAGTTGGATTCCTTGGACGCGCAGTCCGAGTCCGCCTTGATGGCGGCGGCTGTCCGATATCCGAGTTCCCCCATTCGGGAGCGTGATGGGAAGGGCGGTCTTGCACTCGGACAGAATCGAGAGCCCCTAAGAAAACTGCGAGAGGATTTGGCCCTGGAGCTCACGTCGCCTCTGGGTCACATCACCTATCCGCAGAATCTGACCTTCTTCAACTATGTCGACTTCTTGTTCTGCCCGACGCTCTGCTACGAGCTGGAATATCCACGGACGCAACGCCTTCGCTGGCTGCAGCTATTACTCAAGTCTCTCGCGGTGTTTGGGTGTATCTTTCTCCTCACCCTGACGAGCGAGGAATTCATCCTTCCCGTTCTGACGGACGCCAATCGACGATTACCGATGACGAGCAGTCCCTCGGAGAAGGGTTTAATCTTAGCCGAGACCATCAGCTTGCTTCTGTTTCCATTCATCATCACGTTCTTGCTGGTCTTTCTGGTGATCTTCGAGTATGTGCTGGGGGCATTTGCGGAGATCACTTGTTTTGCCGACCGCCACTTCTATTCAGACTGGTGGAACTCCCGAGACTGGTATGTTTTGGAAGAATGGCGGCCGTGGGTCGTAATAGCGATCGGATTGACTAACACAGAAGACGTCCTTCAGGTTAGAATTCTCCCGCAAGTGGAATATCCCGGTCCATCACTTTCTTCGACGTCATGTCTATTTTTCTTCAAAGTCCCATTTCTCAACATCAACAGCCATGTTCATCACTTTCTTTGTGAGCTCGATCGCTCATGAACTCGTGATGAGCTGTATCACCAAGAAACTCCGCGGATACGGATTTCTAATGATGATGATGCAACTGCCGATTGTGGCTGTTCAGAGATCCAAGCTGATCAGAAACCAAACCACTCTTAATGTAAGCGATGAAGTGGCCGCCGTTGAGCACAACCCTTTTGATCGGCTATAGCTAACACTTCTCTAGAATGTATTTTTTTGGGTATCGATCATTATTGGTCTCTCAATGGTAAGCATCTCTGCCAAAGAACGCTGTGATATTGAATTTCTTTTGACAGGTTGCCAGATATGTGTGCTCTACGTTCTTGTATAGTTTTTTTTTTTACCATTTTTTTGGTTTATCCTTCTCAACTCCACTCTGATACGGGATCTCATCATGGGGACTACGCCTAGTAGCGATTTACACCATTTTGCTTGAACATATAAATGACAACAATGATAGTTAGACAAGATGGCTTGGCTTACAGCGCTATCTCTAGCCGTTGAAGAACTTGATTCCTTGGGTTGATTATACATATATATGAGACATGAGTTCACTGTTATACACTACTATATATAATATACTACACTGACGCTAGATAGAATAATCATGTACTTTTGGATTTATTAACACGTGCGCGTAGTAAATGTTCTGAAAGACAAAAGCAAAAGTCTTATTATTTGTTTTTAAGGCGGACTCTGCAGCTACATATAGCTATGATATCTACGTACTATTATGTGAGAACAAGCTTCCAATAGCGCAGCGCGAGTCTATTTGAAATGGTTCTACATTGATACTAGGTAGTATCAAATTCATATCATGCAGCATAGGTATATAGGATACATACACAACACAATCTCCTCCAAAACCATTATTCAATCGGGCAAATCGTCGAGGCAGAAGTAGAACCTTCAAGCTGATCGTGATCGAGCCCCACCATGCACATCCCACATCTCCGGCCCAGGCCTGGAGGTCCTCTCGCTATCATAGATATCCTACTCGTGCGCTAGGACGTT
Source organism: Elaphomyces granulatus (assembly GCA_002240705.1). Lineage (NCBI taxonomy): Eukaryota > Fungi > Ascomycota > Eurotiomycetes > Eurotiales > Elaphomycetaceae > Elaphomyces > Elaphomyces granulatus. The sequence goes on from NPHW01004112.1 coordinate 10,735, forward strand.
TCGCTGCCTTCGCGCAGCATCCCAGTTTGAGAAACCAACGTCGGACTGAACTTGTTCCTTATTCTTCTGAATCTCGTCAATATTCGTCACGAGGGCACCTACATATCCGTGCTGAATATTTGCCTCGTCGTAACCTTGGTCCTTGACAACTATCACCACACCAACATTGATATATTCTCCGTCGGCGACGGGAGCCCAAGTTGAAAGGTCTGCGTCATTGTCATCAATAACTTATTTAAGGTCTTTTTTCTTATTTCTGAATAGCCAGACTCTAGGATATAGTCTAGTGCTGTGTCTTTTGATGATGGTCAATCATCGTCACTTGCCTAACGGTGTCACGGCTCGCTATCTCGAGAGGGTTTAAGATGTCATGTCTTTATTGACTCGACAGAGTTGTATAGCGTGGACCACTTTAAAATCAAAATCCTAGCGAGAAACGTGTCGGGATGGTCGTTGGTGTTATTAACGCGGTACATCGGAGGTATTTTTGCCAGTCGCAGCAGGTTCGTTAGGGCCTGAGCACTGCGATTATGATAGTGTTTTGCTGGTACATCTCAAGAAATGTCTTTAAGCCATAGATGATAGAATAGAAGTTGTCCAGAAAACATCGCGGTAAAACACCAATGTTGACTGTATTGGCAGGTTTAATAAAGCGTCCAACACGACTCTTAAAGTGGCTAGGGTCAGGCTGCTCGGCTTCTGCTAAACAATGTATTGGTTTCGTCTGAATAACCCGACAATAGCGCCGTCATTGATTAACTGGACGGTACATCCGGAGGTATTATTCTGCTGGTACATGTAGTTAAATCTCAAGAAATGTCGTTAGCATTTAAGTCATAGAATAGAAGTTGTCCAGAAAACATCACGGTTAAACACCGATGCTGACAGTGTGCGTTGAGACTAGCTTTTATATACCGTTCCTCTCTTGGATTAAGCTGCTGCTGAACAATGCATTGTTCCGAACAACGCGACTCTAGTGTACGACGGTCATTTGCCTGACGGTGTCACGGCTCGATATCTCTAGAGGGTTTGATTTGTCTTCTTAAACCGGAAGTGTTTTGGAGTTGTTTGGAGGGTATGGCTGCCGATTCTGCCAAGAAATCGACACCAACAAGTGGTGGCATTGGGTGGAGTATCCACTTCATATCGCTTGCGGAAGCCATCACTGATGGATGGTGATAATGTGGGGTAATGGAAGAAGTGGACTTTTTCGAGTGTGTTTCGAGTATGTATGTCATTTCTTCCTATTTTTTTCCCTGGTGCTTTATAGTAGGTAATACCGGCAAAATGCGAACATCCTCATCCGAATCGTTGAACCACCATTTGACATCTTCTGACTTCATGCATTCTAGGCTGCGATTCTGAGACTATGGTCTCTATCGCGACAGTTGGCCGCTCAGACGGTTGTTTTTCTATTTTGTATGACGCTTAACACCAGCACAATGCGAACACCCTCATTCGAATCGTTGAGCCACCACTTCGCGTCTTTGTGCATTCTCGGTTATGATTCAGAAACTCCTGTCTCTATGACCAGTTTATCTGCGGGCAACACCGGCCCACGTACGGCCGATTGTTAGTTCGCTGGCTGCACTTGCAAGCTGGCCGCTGCCAACTCCGCCTCTTTTTGGGCCAATTCCGCTACCTTCGCGTTCAATGCTCTCTTTGTGGCCTGAATTGAAAAATTAATATTTTGAAATCATGCTTAGCAGAAGGGTTGGCCAAGGCTCAGACTGTTGTCTGTATTCTATTTTTTCTGATGCTTAACACCAGCACAATGCGAAAATCCCCATTGGAATTGGGTAAGGCCTATTTGCTTCGTATTCCCGGTTAAGACTCCGAGACTCCTGCCTCTACTACTAGGGTCGGCTTGTTGTCCTGGAGCTGGCGAGGATGGAAACACATATATTTCCTTTACTGAGTAATAATTGGTTGCCATGACTTTATCATAGCCTAGAGTGACACTAGCATAGCATTTGACCATGTGTTTTGTCAATCACGTCTGGAGATGTGAAGATTTCGTGACTACTACATAAGGACGTAGTACTGCGGAATTCGAATCAACTGGATGTTTTGCTATGACTTTGAGCAAGGATCTGTCCTCTCAGAGCCCTAGTATTGGTTCTTTTGTCTTTTTGGGTACGTTCCCAGAGTTTGGGGCTGCACGATATTCAAGGTGCACTAGTGCATGGCGTGCGTTGTTGGCCGGCGCGTTTCCAGTTGGACTCCCACATCAGCATTGGTTGAACAGACGTCTATACATCTCATATGTTTGTTGGTCTTGAAGATGAAAACAACACATGTGAGTGTAGATTGTAATATATGGAAATCTACATGCCTATCATGACGAGTATGTAAGACAATGTAGGTGAGGTACTCGTGGTTCAACATACCGGTTGGGTAAGCTTCAATTACTCCATCGCTGAGTTGCCATCGTGTATTGTTGAGTGATTTTCATGCATTATAAATTACTAATGGCACAAGGATATAGTGACGAATACTGTACGAGAGTTCACTTTCTCTACGTAGCGTGCCCTCTACTGGGCATCGATGGTCATTGATATTTCGTCAATTATTTGGTTTGGCGACGGTTCAAACTTCAGTAGTTAATATAGAAGATAAATGAAAATTCTGGTAGTATATATATCTGAGTATCCTTATATGAATATTTAATTGAAGATGAACCATGGACGAAAATTTCAAATATGGCCGAGAAGAGAAAGGAATGAGGACTGAGGAACAAGTTATTTATAGGCGGGTAGGCGGTCAATGGTTGCAGAATTCAGTTGGGCGGTTGGTTGTGGCAGAACCATCAGTAGTCTAGTTTCACCGACCCACACAGCTGATAGCGCAAAAGCTCCTGTTAAAATTGAAGGTGATCAACTCTTCTTCTTGACTCAATAAAAGTCCAAAGGAGTATACCGTTTTGAGGACCTCAGATTTTATATAACCCCCCCAGATATGTCGAGTCCAAAAAATTATACCATTGGCTGGATCTGTGCCGTCCATATGTACTGAATATGTTGCCGCGCAAGCTTTTCTTGACAAAGAGCATGGCCAACCAGAAGAGCGTTCACCTAATGACAATAACGAATATACATTGGGCTAAATTGGAGGCCATAACGTTGTCATTGCAGTCCGGATGGAGAATACGGTATATCCTCTGCAGCAAGTGTTGCAAGAGATATGCTGCACAGCTTCCCTAATATCAGGATTGGCCTGATGGTCGGTATCGGTGGTGGTGCACCGAGTCAAAAACATGACATCCGACTTGGAGATGTCGTGGTCAGCGCTTCTCGTGGTGGAAACGGCGGTGTACTCCAATATGACTTTGGAAAAACCGTTCAGGGTCTGAGCTTCTCATCAACAGCATTCTTGAACCAGCCACCTGCCGTCCTGCGAGCCGCAGTGAGCGGACTAAAGGCGCTATACGAGAGGAAGGGCCATGAACTTGAGGGATCGATTGACAATATTCTTGAGAAAAATAAAAAAATGAAACGGAAATACGGGCGACCGGACCCAGATAGCGATAGGTTGTATCAGAGCCACGTTCTCCATCCGCTACACAACGAATGTTGCACCAGAAGCTGCAACAACGATTCGTCAAAATTGATTATAAGACCTAAACGGACCGAAGACGAGGATAATCCAGCTATCCACTATGGGCTGATCGCATCAGCAAATCAGGTGATGAAGGATGCTCTAATTCGAGATAAACTCACCGCAGAGAAGGATGTTCTATGTTTTGAAATGGAAGCCGCTGGGTTGATGAACCACTTTCCTTGCCTAGTGATTCGCGGAATCTGTGACTATGCAGACTCTCATAAGAACAAACGGTGGCAAGGATACGCAGCAATGACGGCAGCAGCGTACACAAAGGATCTGTTATGTCGAATTGTCCCTCAGCAGATGGAGGCTGAGAAGAAGATTGGCGATATTCTTTCTTCTAGTTAGTTTATCAAATTGTTTTATAATAAATAACCCTACTAACAGGCTATAAGTTAAGGACAGCGTGAATGAAGCCCAAAAGATAAACCAGGAAGGCTTGAATAAAGTCCAAATGACAGCTCAGGATGTAAAGGCTACTGTCGAAACTCTAGGCAAGCGTGGAGATGATCAAGAGTGTCAAGCCATTATCGATTGGCCTACGCCAGTGAATTATGCTCTTCAACAAAGTGACTTTATCGCGAGACGACAAGAAGGAACTGGGGAATGGTTGTTGATATCAAATGAATTCCAGCAATGGCTCGCAGAAAGCAACCAGACTCTTTTCTGCCCAGGTATACCAGGAGCGGGCAAGACGATTATTTCGTCTACTGTTATTGATCACCTCTACAACATTTGGAAATGATCCCGTCGTCGGAATTGCCTATCTATATTGCAATTTCCGGCAGCAGCATGAACAAAGGTCCTCTGATCTTATTGTGAGCCTATTAAAGCAGTTGTTCAGGAACATCCTTCTACAGTCGGTTCCACTCAAA
>NPHW01004115.1:0-21963 GCA_002240705.1 Elaphomyces granulatus
TCGGTACTGCCCGGTATTGACTAGTAGTACAATATATCTTACGATATCGATATGCCGTTTCTATATCGACGTTATCGACAATCGATAGCCGATATCGTATCGAAACGTATCGGCTTATCGTTTACCACACTGCCCAGTATGATAATCATTAACTACACGGTGTTCTCTTTGGTGAAACTTATATTACTTTTCGCTTTATATGATACGCACACACTTTTGCCGGGCGAGCTTTTCTACATTAGCCCATCCGAAAATCTCTTTCTGCTACTTTATCATTAGTATGTAGTCATTTTCGGATACCTACGAATACTTATAGGCTGAGGCTATATATAGCAGATGGCCTTGGAGATATACTTCAGGCTTTGACCTAGATTGGGCTTTGACTGTGCGGAAGTAGACATCATCTGCCCCTCGAGCGTCGAGGCCCTCGACTGGACGTCGATCTACGTATACATCCATGTACGATGATGAGAGCGGATTTTTCGGAGTGGGAAATAAAAATCACATCAATAACGAAGCATTAATAGTCGATAACTACAATGTGGGAAATCATTTGTAACTATATAGATACTGTAATATCGACAAGTAGATTACCACACTAGAACTTCAAGAAAGCAAGGCAGGACTTATACATTGATCAATGAGCCGAGTCACTTAGGTATGAACGTATATTAAGACTAGGTACTAAATATAGGTATAGGTATGTACAGCATCTTCAAAAAGCCTCCACATGTCTCATCATACACGTAAAACGAATGAAATACCAACGGGAGAACATGTTGACTCTTCATGTACATACATAGGTAAAACAATTCCCCTGGTAGAGTTGATGACAATGATCTATTGCGCCAAACCAGATACCCTTTTGTCTATAACCATTAGAACCGAGGTTTTAAATTATCGACGAGGAATGAAAGGTAGGGAGGCAGGGATAAAGAGAAAGCACAAATTAGATTTATAGTCATATTACACATCGCTTTACAGATATGAGCATAGCGATGCCTGCGAGAAAACTGGAATATGAATTTTTTACAGCTGACAAGAGTAGAAAGCAGATTAGCGGACAGAGTTTGCTTGTTCTTTATAAGCGGTAAAAAAAAAGTCCCTTTGACCTCAGTGCGCCATTATCAACGGCATAGGATTAGACGGCAATCACATGCCGTGGTTTTGGTGGCCAGCGTCTCAATTTGTCGGACACAGCTCTGATGCGCCGATTAGTATCTAGGTCGGGCTTCGCAGATTGACCAGAGGTCGGGTAGGGTTTCAGGGGAACCGTTCGAACCATTGTGATGACTGTTTCTGACACTGCCGGCTGTTCGGTGGCTACATTGTCAGCGACTGGTGTAGTTGAAGCTCTGGATGGGGAAGCGGTTTCGGTGTGATAGGGCTTGTCAGCGACTGGTGTAGTTGAAGCTCTGGATGAGGAAGCAGTTTCGGTGTGATAGGGCGCAGTCGACAAGACCGAACCTGGAGATTCGCGACCAGGAGAAGGTTGTGTGAGCTTGGTAAACTGCGCTGGTATTGCGGCGTTATCAAGCGGCTGATCTTGGATAAAACCGCTTGTCGCATGACTGACAGCCTTGACTACTCCTTTGTCGTTGTTCACAATATCGATGTCCATACATGTCGTATAAGTCTCATTCTTCCCATTGGGCAGATTTGGGTCGACATGAGGCAGGGTGGGCCAATCCCAAACCCAGTACAACGTGTAAGGCTGGCCGGAGGTCAGCGATGATGGCAAAGCTATGTCCTGCTGGCACCATAGATCGGCTCCCATCAGTTGATTTGGCTGGTGCGGGAATTTTGCCTGCCGCTGTGTCGAAACATTGCCCGAGTTGATCTGGTAACAACGGCCATCGTCGTAATTCTGGACAGACAATAGAACTCCCCGCTTGTCGCCTCCAGTGCCTTCTTGATTCCAAACGTTATGAATACCAAGAAGGGTGTCGTTCTCTCTGGGATCCGAAGTTCCATAAACGTAAACGTTGCCGCGGTTCGGTGGTTTACCGGGTTGGTTCTGGGGAAGTGTAACATGTCCATTTTCCTGATATCGAAGGGCAACAGCAGCGCCAGGATTTGCCTGAAGTCGTGGGCTGCCTTTCGTTACATTGGGAGTCTGCTGACTCTCCTTGCACATCCTGTCCGTCGGTAAAATTGAATTATTCGCACGACTGTTAGGCGGTATCAGATTAACCATCGAAGGATCGCCGAAGCCAGGGCTAGTTCGAAGCACGTTGCCTCGAGGATAACCGGGCGCCCCAACAAAGGTGCCATTTGCGGCGATCGCGGTGAGCTGTTCAACCCAACTATGGCTGTTGACCATAGATATTAGAAAGGCGAGGAGGGCTGTCAAAGCCTGCTTGTTGCGCATGGTGTCCAGCATCCAAGGCGCAATAAAGTATTGAATATCTACAACTCGAAGAAAAGAAAATTGAAAGTCAAAAGGTCCGGCCGGCGGAAGCCTACTCTATATGAAGATCTTTTTCAGTCAGTACGAGAAGGGTTGAAATCAAGGACTGAAAGTACTCACAAGAAGACATGGGGAGCCACAATACTAGGGGTGAAAAACAACAGTCACTTGTCACTCTGTGAAGAGGAGGCTCATATATGTACAAATTGCAAAGATGGGCGACAGGCGCCATTGATAATAGTTCGAACAAAAGAAGCACCCTATTCTACCCTACCCTAGTATCTGATTGTTTTGAAACGCATACAATGAAGTTGTTGCAAATAGTCAGAACTACCAGGTAGATGCCTGCCAAAGAGATTTCAGAAAAGTGGGGCACAGCAGAGGAGACCCTGGCGCCAATCAGCAAGAAGTTCAAGCATGTTCTTCGAACATTTTATTGTCTTTAATAGGATATGCGAGTTTCAAAAGCGATGTTCCGACAGTCCTGCAGTTACTTTTGTCTTCTGGTATGATATAGACAAGCACTTAACATTGTCGCATCTTGACAACTGAAGATCGACCCCTCCAACATGATTGGTTCATCTCGTTCAAGGGTATTTGGATAGGTAGGTATGGTTGAAAGGATTTTTCTTAAAGGTGTTCAATCCCCGCTCGGCGCTTTGTTTTCTGGGATTTCTGAAGAAGATGTTTGTATTCAACCACGGTTCTGCTTTTGCCATTTGGCTTTCTTTTCTTTTCTTTTCTTTTCTTTTTTCCTCTTGCATCATCGAGAGAATCCATTCGGGATATTTGGGAGAAAACCTTATAGCACGACAAGTCGACAAACAAGCTGGAATGAATAAGAGGTCAGAAAAGGTCACAATGGTTCGGGCAGGACAATTGTTTATTGGTCAGTTTAATAGCGGCAGCGATCCGCCGTCAAAACCGTGGGAGAACATTACAGCCACTGATTAACACGGCTAGCTACCGACCTGGAAAACCCCGTTTGGTTTCAAGTGGTTCGGGACCGAGACAAGTGGGCCCCTACTTAGGTACATACATATGTACAGTTAATGTACTATCCTTCCATGTTTCCATACTAGGTATCTATGTACCTATCATGAGGTCAAAAATACTTCTGGTCTGGTACTGTACCAGATTATATGATTATATTATGATTATACAGGCTCAATGTTCCAATTTGTTTCATTTCTAACATTTATTTCTGGGCTTGGGTGGCTTATACAACTTTAATAATAGCGCAGTGTGCTGCATTACGCGCCTACTATACATACTACTACATAGTAGTCACCTAATTTATGCCTGGCCATAAATTATTTAAAGTGAGGCTTTACAGCCTAATAATATTGTGACGTCAAAGTCGGAGCTTTCAATGGCAGAACTAGTTATTATTTCTTCTATAAATTATATATTCCTGATCCGCAGGGGACTCAGAGATTCTGGTATATATATAATAGCTGATAAGCCTGTCCTTTTGTGGCGTTTCAGTGTTGGAGGAGATTGATGTTTGGAAGCAAAAACCTATTGGTTTGGAAGGAGATATGGGTGATCCATTGCATTACAACAATTGATTATGGTCTTTGGGACTGTGTAACGTAACCCATTCAGGATGTCTGACTCAATGACTCAGGATCCCAGCCTTTTGCCATGAGAAGTGCAGCAGTATTCTTATTTCTGAATTTGCTTACAGGAAGGAGGGAGCATGCACGGAATATACTAGCTGTCAGCTATCAGATATGAGGTGGTTTCCATTATAGTAGTTAATGAGAGAACATCCCATCCAAGTTCGAAGCAGATGAGGAGGTCCTCTTATTTGCTTTTGCCACAACATGCTGGCCTTGACGAGGTGAAGGGATAAAAACCTCCAAGGAGGGTGAGTTAAATCACAATTTTGCATTGTTCATCAATGGACGAACCGATTCTGTGGATGTGATCTTGTTTGCCCACGTCCAAAATTTATAAGCTCGGCAGCATTTCCTGAGCGATTACAAGAACTTCCTGTCCTCATCCCAATACCTTCATACGTACCAGTGCCTCCTTCCCATGACATGAGTATATATCCAATCTAGCGTGCTCTCGTCGTGCCCTGGAGCTCCACATATCCAATGTTGCGCGCAAATTCTTACATACTATGCTCCGGTAGTGCTAGTGTCTTTGACTTGTTGTCGATACTATTTTCTATCATGTGCTGTTGCCTGCAAGCCTGAGGGTTCCTTCTTTTCCAGAAAACTCGTACGAGTTGCCTAAATAGGTGTAGGGGTTACACTACGCGTCAGGGCGAACGGAGCAGCTATTACTATAAGATTGCATTACAATCGATTGTTCTTTGGTCGCGTTAGCACTGTGTAACGTTTAGACTTCAGTTCATGTAATGTAACCGATCGGGGAGGACAACCGATCGCGCCATCGAGGCCTCATCAACAACCACCATTTCCATGTCTCTATTAGAGTGGAAATAGTAGATATTGATGAGGACGTGTCACCGAGACATTATTATCGGATGGGAGATATGCAGAAGGTAGTTAGTTACAACCCGATCGGTTGTCGCCTCCGATCGGTTATCCCCTCACAACGTATAGAGTAATGTGGGAACATCCTGTCGAAGGAGCGGATAAGGAGGTCCTTTTATTTGCTTGTACCACGTGTTGGTCTTGAAGTGATGAAAATCTCCAAGGGCAGTGAGTTCATCACAATTTTGCATTATTCATCAATGGCCATCAATTTGGAACCGATTCTGTGGATGTCATCAATAATCAGCGTGGCCTTGTTTGCCCAAATAAGAACTTCCTGTTCTCATCCCAATACCTTTATACGTACCAGCGCCTCCTCACAATACTTTCTCCACCGCTAGCTTCCCCTGATGTCGCATGACATGATATGACTTGATCAGTTATGGCTAAAGGGGAAGGATGCTGGTGAAAACGTGCTGTAAGCTCTGTCCCACTTCGATTCGGCGAAAGTAAGGACAGGCTCCAGCGCCGCATATCGCCGTCCGCGTTTGAATCACAATCATCATTATTAGCGATATCAATAGTATATATGTGCATCGCTAGTTAGAATATACCTGATGTTTTCTCCATATGTTTTATCATACCGGATCATAATGTCAACATTTCTGTCTTGCCGGGTGATCAGAGTGGATATTTCATGGTTTCGCATGATGTAAGACTATCTTTTTTTTTTCCGAACCCGTTCCAAACCCGAAAATTAGGGGTTACGCAAACAGGGAAGTTTATCCGTCAGGGCAAAGACCCTGGGCCTTGGCAAGTTGCAACATCACATTGACTAGCTGCAGCAGGAAGAGAGCTATCCAATTTGGTATATTACCGTATCATAGAAATTCTGAAGATTGGATGATCATATCATATCATAGCTTTACACTCAATACTATCATATGTACAAATGCTCGTACGGTATATACATATTAGAATAATATATATAGTTTCGGCAGTCAATGCCTGATGATGCCTGATCAACCATCTTGTTGGAATCTATCTTCGAACCTGCATATGCAAGGATTCAAAACTCTAAACTTTTCATGAGATCAAAACATGCCATTTGGCAGCAAAGCAAATATCATAGGAAACCTTTGCAAGCCTTGATGACTACATGATAATGATGAGCAAATGTTGGGCAAGTTCCTCTGGGGAACTCAGGAACTGACCGTTCTGGATGGTCTGAAAATTCAGCATCTCTTTCTTGCGCTCCTCCACCAGACTCAAAAATTCTCCCAAATAACTAGTTCGGCTTGCGGGTACTTTACAAAGACTAAATTATTATTTTATCTTCCTATCTTATCGATAAATATTCCCCTGCAGATTGCACGAATTGATTAGTTGATTCTTTCCTGTTCTGCATATCATGATGTCACCCAGCTCGTCGCATTCTTGAGGCGCATATAGACTACTACTACCTAATGTATATTTCATGTTTAGAGGCTCCCCAAAAGGACTCAAACGGCATACACGTAAATCCGAAGAATCAAAAACGAGCCGAAGAAGGGGGCCCCACCTCAGAGCAAGGCTGCTCATATTTGTCCTATCATATGTATATATATATACATAGTTGAACGGGAATACTTACGGAGATGCAGCTCGTAAAAAAGAAAAACAGAACCTTCCAAGGATTGGTTGTTTATCATCTAAACGGTGAGATTAATCTCATAAACGGACATCCCAAGTTTGTAGCAAAGTCTCGATACTCGATAGGTCCTCTCGTAGTTTTACCTATCTTATCTTTCCAATTTCTTTGTTCCAGCATGCTTTTAGGCGGTGAGCATTGTCCAACGGGAACATCCGGTAAGTTAATACAATAGATATCAAATAAAATATCATACATATCATTACCTACGACTGGTATAGGTAGGTAACTTATGTCATACATGTATGCAGTTTGTGAGCAACATGTAAAATCATGTAATAGGGGAAACTTCCTTTTCTTTCAATTACAAGTAACTTCGGGCGAATCCCCTCGCCCACAAGTAGTTAGCGCAGGCTGAGCTTGTTCGGGTTGGCCGGTTTTTGAGGCGCAGCTGAACATAAGTAGCCATTTAGGACCTAGTAACTACATTACATTAGGTATACTTTAGGTAATAAATAAGTCGCCGATGACCGATGACCGATCACCGCCTTTCCAAACTCATAAGGATAAAAAGCTGACAAGGTTCAACTTTTTGCGGTTGGTTTTTTTGGCTCCCGCTCATCATCAAGTTTATCTATTATTTAGGTATTAACTTTCCATTGTTCCATTGTTCTCATCCATCAATAAATGTACCCCGATGCTTTTATTAAACTATTAATACCTACTCCGAACCAACAGACACAATCTCAGGACGATTTCTTATCACTGATTTGGTGATAACCAACGCTATTACCTGTGGAGTAATCACACTAGGTGACTTTTACTTGCTTTTACTTGCTTTTACTTGCTTAGTAAGTTCACTTTCTCCTATCATAGCTCAACTAGAGTTCCGAAACCAAAACGGTGGAAAGACAAAAAGGAACAAAGAAGCAAAGAAAAAGAGCCCCCACAGGGGCCGGTCGAGAATGAACCAATCGTCGACAAACTGAGATAACTTATGTAGTTATCTTTCCCATATCCTATTATTTTGTTGGTGGGACACTAATTGGTGTTATTATTTCCAGGCTTGTTCCTCCTGTGTTTTCCTTTACTAGAAAATCACTACCGGTTGATAACTACTCCATGTTGGTCAGAATCAGGTGAAGTGAAAAAGGCTTTGTGCGGTCTCCATCGAGCACTTGCTTCGGTTTTGAAGCTGCCACTACATCAGCCTACACACGAACAGTGTCTGTCTTTTTACCTGTTATCATGGCCTCGTGGGTTCTTCCTCCTGGAGCTCTCTCGGCAGGACGAGCCCCTGAGACCGAGCCCGGGTGGTTGAAGAAACAACTGACCAATGCTCTACAATCCGTGTCTCGACGCGCATGTGCCAACCCAATTCATACCATCGTCGTGATTGCGTTGCTGGCCAGCACAACGTATGTCGGTCTCCTCGAAGGTAGTTTATTCGATGCAAGGCTTGGGTCGAGGGATGTGGCAGGTCAATTGGATATCAGCTCCCTGCTCAAGGGAGGTAGGAACCTTCGGCTGGGGGAGCGTACCTCCTGGCGGTGGCAAATCGATGAGAACACAACTTCTGAAGATGACCAGGTGCGTATCGGATTCACTCACGGCGAGATTCTTAAGGTTCTAACAGTAGCAATGCAGGTTCCGGAGCATATTGCTCTGACGACATTTATCTTCCCCGACTCAACGTGGAAATCGACCTCCACGGCTCCGCTGGCGGAGGAATTCCCTATTCCAGAAGATTTTTTGGCTTCTCCTGTCCCTCATACTCCGAACCTTTTTGCTCCTTTCTCCCATGACTCGTCGTTGGCGTATGCCCTTCCCATTGAGAACCTGTCCGATTTCATCAGGGTTGTTCAGGAGATACCGGACCCGACAGCCGATGACGAAGATGGGACAGAGCAGAGAAAGTGGATTCTAAGAACCGCCCGTGGCCCCATCTACAGATCGCGGGGGGCTTTAAGAAGTTGGTTTGCTGACAGGTGGAGCTCGTTTGTTGATTTAATCAAGGTTCGTATCCCACACCACTGGTCACAATTCTTGAACCCGTCCTCATGGGGTCTAGCATGCGGAAACGATTGATATTGCTATCATGACGCTTGGGTACATGTCGATGCACCTCACCTTCGTATTCCTGTTTATGTCCATGAGACGTCTGGGATCCCAGGTCTGGCTTGCAACCTCGGTACTCATCTCCGGCTCCTTTGCCTTCCTATTCGGCCTTCTTGTCACTACAAAGCTCGGGGTGCCGATCAATATGCTGCTGTTATCGGAAGGACTACCATTCCTCGTCGTAACTGTCGGGTTCGAAAAACCAATTGCTCTAACCAAAGCCGTTCTCTCTGCTGCAATCGATATCAAACGACCGGCTGCTCAGAATGTTGGAGCCAATGGGTATCTCAGAGGACATTCAGATTCTTCACCAAAGTCGATCCAGGATGCCATTCAACTCGCAATCAAAGAAGAGGGCTTTTCCATTGTTCGAGATTACTGTATCGAGATCGCAATCCTCGTACTCGGCGCTGCGTCTGGAGTCCAGGGAGGTCTTAGGCAGTTCTGCTTCCTTGCGGCATGGATACTATTTTTCGACTGTATCCTGCTCTTTACCTTCTACACCACGATTCTCTGCATCAAACTGGAAATTACCCGAATTAGACGCCACGTTGCCCTCCGCAAGGCTCTAGTGGAGGATGGAATTACTGACCGCGTTGCGGAGAAGGTGGCTTCAAGTAACGACTGGCTTCGAATGGGGTCGGACAACAGCAAGTTGAACGAAACTGGCGTCTTCGGGAAAAGAGTGAGGGCAAGTAGCGTTCCAAAATTCAAAATTTTCATGGTCGGCGGTTTCATTCTCGTGAATGCTATTAATCTCTCGACCATCCCTTTCCGGGACTCAACTCGGCGGGGAAATTTCCCCGTTTTATCGAAAATCTCTAATATCCTCTCCCCGACAACGATTGATCCTTTCAAAGTTGCGGAAAATGGCCTCGATTCCATCTACGTCACTGCAAAGAGTAAGAAACAGGAAACGCTCGTGACCGTCCTTCCCCCATTCAAGTATAAGTTGGAATACCCCTCTCTTTCTCATGCCCGGCCTGGAAATAGAGGCGGCCTTCAGATCGAATACAATGACCAATTGCTGGATACCGTTGGCGGCACAGTGCTTGAAAGCCTACTGAAAAGTGTGGAAGACCCGTTCATCAGTAAATGGATCATTGCAGCTTTAACATTGAGCATTGTACTGAATGGTTACCTCTTCAATGCGGCACGGTGGAGCATCAAGGAGCCGGAAACAACGCCACAGGTCGAGAAGGAGCCTGTCGTGCCACGAAAAGTGATTGTCAGGCCCGATACCAAAAGCGATGGTTCCTCGAGAACTCAACAAGAATGCGAAGCGATATTGAAGGAGAAACAAGCCTCTTTGTTGGACGATGAGGAGCTCATCGAACTTTCTCTACGTGGCAAAATCCCAGGATACGCCCTCGAAAAGAGCATGGAGCACCGGACTGTGAGCCGTCTAGACGCGTTTACGAGAGCCGTCAAAATCCGAAGGTCGGTTGTGTCGAGAACCCCTGCAACGGCAGCTATAACAGGCTCCTTGGAATCCTCAAAACTCCCATACCAGGATTACAACTACACCCTCGTCCATGGCGCTTGCTGCGAGAATGTCATCGGATATCTTCCACTGCCACTTGGTGTTGCTGGCCCGCTAATCATCGATGGCCAAAACTATTTCCTCCCCATGGCTACTACTGAAGGAGTTCTAGTCGCGAGCACAAGTCGAGGCTGCAAAGCCATCAACGCTGGCGGTGGCGCCACTACGGTCCTCCATGCCGATGGTATGACCCGTGGCCCATGTGTTGCCTTCCCTTCTCTTGCACGAGCTGCTGCTGCAAAGAATTGGCTTGATTCCGATGAAGGGAAAAGCACCATTACAGATGCCTTCAACTCAACGAGTCGATTTGCACGCCTTCAATCTTTGAAGACAGCCCTTGCTGGTACATATCTATACATTCGATTTAAGACGACCACGGGGGATGCCATGGGGATGAACATGATCTCCAAGGGTGTTGAAAAGGCACTTCATATCATGGCTACGGAGTGTGGTTTTGATGATATGTCTACAATCTCTGTCTCTGGCAACTTCTGTACGGACAAAAAAGCCGCTGCTATTAACTGGATTGACGGCCGAGGTAAATCAGTTGTGGCAGAAGCCATTATTCCCGCCGATGTGGTGAGATCGGTTCTAAAATGCGATGTTGATGCTCTTGTAGAGCTCAACACAAGCAAGAATCTTATTGGGAGTGCAATGGCTGGCAGCATTGGCGGCTTCAATGCCCATGCATCCAACATTGTTACAGCCGTCTTCCTGGCAACAGGCCAGGACCCAGCACAGAATGTTGAGAGCAGCAACTGTATCACCATTATGAAGAAGTAAGTTACCTCCTTCCATTATGCTCATCTGCTCTTTCACTAACTTCTTTTGTGTCTAGCCTTCATGGTAACCTCCACATCTCCGTTTCCATGCCCTCGATAGAGGTCGGAACCATTGGCGGTGGCACTATTCTTGAAGCGCAGTCGGCAATGCTCGATCTTATCGGTGTTCGTGGTGCTCATCCAATGAACCCTGGTGATAACGCCCGTCAGCTAGCCCGTATCGTCGCCGCCGCTGTCCTTGCTGGGGAGCTCAGTTTGTGTTCCGCCCTCGCCGCAGGCCACCTTGTCAAAGCACACATGGCACACAACCGCAGCGCTGTCCCAACACGGTCTACAACACCAGTATCGTTAGCTGTTGGCGCGGCGAGGAGCATCGAGAAACTTACCACAACCTCGCGTAGGTGAAACGCTTTAAGACGATCAGGAGACAAAGATTCCAATCCACCCATTCACTTCCTATTAGTTCGTGACGAAAATACACCTTAGATTCTGTGTCAATAATAAACCATGTCTTCTATGTATATATTCACTCCATGTAAAAGATTTTCTTTTTCTTTCTCTATTCCTTTTCCCCCTTTCCATCATTATCGGCTATTTTGGATAAGGAATGATAATCCTTTCCACATCACCGTGGCAGGCCTGAAATGAACGATTTCTATTTTACACAATTATCTCCTATGAAAGGGAAGCCAGCCCCTTTGGGGTATACATATGACACTGATTGTTTGCCTCCGCCCTTTTTTCTTTGTACTTTCCACTGCTACAGGTTAGCGATGCCGGCCTAGAGGTATAGGTGTCTATCTGCAAATTATATGAACATATATCTACCCACCAAAACATGTGCCCATGTCATTGACTCGTGATATCAACAGTAGATATTAGTTTTAACTGTTAACCGGTAGTGTAGTTTCTAGTCCGCAACCAGTGAAAGAGAGACTAATACTTATATTACACCAATCTAGTTCAACTGCCGGTTACTACATAGATTTCGGCGAGGCCTTAGCTTGCTATATATGTATCATCGTATATGTATGTATGTATGTACCTCCAGGTATGTATGTATGCATGTACCTACCTACATAGGTCCTTGTGACGGCGCTGCAACCTAGAACTCAATAAGCAAGTGGTACCAGCAGCGATGAAATTGCTTGTTATAACTTATGAAGGACGAGGTGATCAACAATAAGCCTTGTATGGGCAGCTTCGAAACCGTCTTTCGCATGCCTTGCTACCACACGCCTCGCGTCATGAAGCAGCTCAACTCTAAGGTGGATATGAGCAGCTTCCATTCACACTGGCACTTTGAGCGGCGAGTGAACAGCCCAAGAAAGTGGTGAAGGCATTGAGCTGCCACAACCTCCACTAGAACCCCCAAGCTCTTTTATATTCGCACCTCACAAGGTCGTAACGCGCGGGCGTAAGCGCAAAGACAATTCTACACGGCGCAATCGATCTCAATTGCCAACTGAACTGGAATATACTGCTAGTTAGTAGGGGACTTTTGCATGGATTTTTTTTTTTTTCTGTGGGCATAGAGGATTCTAACATGATGTTGACTTGGTTGCACCTAACCTACAAAGCTACACTAGTTACATAGCAGAGTAATTGGAAATCCCTGGAGACAACTTCCACAAGATGGCAATATGAAATGCTATATGTTAGGTAAGGAAACAGATCGGAACGAGAGCGAAAACATGAGATAAGACTTATTACCTAGGTGCTCAAAGAATCAAAGATGAATGTCCGATATCGAAAACCGAATCAGTTCAAAGTAAGATGAGAGCCGAATCTTCGTATACAGTACTATCAGCAACACGATCCAAATAAATGTTTATACCGGAGAAACGTCGCATCGCAATGTTCCCGTCATAACATTATCATCTATAAAAATCTCCAGCCACTTCAGCCACACTTAGGTACGTGACCCTAAAGGAGACATCATTGCATGTATTTATGTCTCAACCAATGCTTCGAAGATGTGGTGGAAATAATAGAACCCTGATGTTGGACGGATTGAATGGTATGTAAGCATCGTCGTCACAAGGTTCTTTCCTATTCCATGTCTCAAGCTTGGAAGTCCCATTATCAAGGGCTTCCAAAGTATCGTAGGATGAATCAGTGAATCACACTAGTAGTCTAGTATTTACTAAACTCTGGTTCACTTGTTAAGTTCTTCTCACCAGCAACTTGATCGCCCTGCTGGTTTTAGGATTCCGACACCGGATATCATAGTAGACTGTACTATGTAGTCATCATGGAATAACAATTGCATTATTATTTTTCCCGCACGATGGTACATATAGACATGATTTGAAACTGTTCATGTTTGGATTGTATTCATTCTGAGACATGGGGACTGGCAAGTCGAAATTCCTCCTACCTTATATACTACTGTAGATAATAATGAACGACCTCGTTACCTCAGCTCGGGGATAGGAGACAGCTACGTAATCGCGTCGCATGATATAAAACCCTTCGTGTTTTGGGTGGAAACAGAAACTACTGATAACAGAGCCCACGTTACCCGAACAGGGCCCTTATCATGGTAATAACACTAAATTGAGGTCCCTTGGTAGCAGCACACTACGCGTACCAGGCGGTGTGGCTAGAATATGTATCGATGCTCGAGCCCGCTCATACGCACCTCCACCGGAAGCTCTCCCGGATCTATATCATTCCCCTTCGGTGACCAGCATGGTTGTTGTCATATCTATGACACCGCCACTGACAGATGCCAACCGCTGATACATATATTCACGAGAAACCACCTTTTTTTTTTCTTTTTCCTGGCAGCCATCGTCTCCTGGCCTAGGGTTTGCTTTAAGTCATTTAATAAGGCGCAGACACTGGCCGAAATTGCTTGAAAGGTCAACAGGCACCGGGTCTTGACGGGGCAGTAGGCGTTTGCATGGAAGGAAAGGGACAGGGAAAGCGGTCTTGTAGAGATAGGTGTATACCACATAATAGAGCGGCGCAGTGGCGACGTGAATAGACGATACATCTTCGCTGTCTGACTCGTCTAATAGCATTGATTTGACGCCGCCGTTCAGCAGTTTCCGGCTTATCTTGGTTATTGCGGTCAACTGGCTGGAAGATAGGTTCCTCTAGTGCGTCCTGGACGCTTCGGAGCATTTAGTGGGCAAGTTGAGGGAAGCAACGCTGGATAATATCAGTATATCATTTATTATTGAATAGAATACATACTTATTCCACATCTTCTGGCATCTATGCGAGGAGTATGATATTTGGTCCTCTTTCGCAGCCTTCTTCGTGAGCACTTCAGACAATTTGCGAGGCTATGCAAGAAAGGTTGTATATGTTAAGTCACGCGTCAACCGAAAAGGGGGAAATTGCCTGTCACCTGGGCAATAATAGTAACTTAAAGTTAGACAATTTGAGTATAGCTTCCGGAAGACTAACTATTCCTGGTCTAGTTCTCAATAAGTGACATGAACTCGGCTTTTGATTGCTGACGTCTGATGGGCTGTCAGCCTGTCATGGCATTGCTTTGCTTAGATGCATATCATATGTAACCATAAATATACATAAAAGCAGTTCCGGGTTAGCGGCATTCGAACTCAGCTGGCCAAAGGCGCAGCCGCAGAGCTGGAGTTGAAAGGCTTAGTGTATCATAAACGTGGTTTTTGTGGGTTGCTCCTTTTTATATATTAGATCTGTACTGGACGCCACTAGCGCTCGTTTTGATATTCATTCCAATGACTGGCTGGAAAGTATCATAGAATATGGAAGATGTATATGAAAGGGGAACTTTCTGCTCTGGACATGCTCTATCAGAGTCTATCTTTTATTTCCTTTTATTATTCTTTTCGTGGGACACTCATGGGATTAATATAGAAAAATTTGACCAGCAAGAGTGGGTCACACTAGGCACAGTCAGCCCCCAAAAAGGTTAATGCCAAAACTTATTACCTAAAGTTATGTATGTACCTGTGTATGTACCGTTGTGTTACCGCCCAGACTGCCAGTAAACAACTGCATCACCATCTCTCTCCTGAGCCCAACTTCTAAAGAGGTTACCAGCAACCAGCAGCCGACCTACTGGGGAAGTGAGAGAGTCGTTTGATCCCGACCACTCATCTTCCAGGCTCCTGGCTCTGGCTTCCTGTGTTTGTTCATCATCAGCCCATGTCGGTGTGTGGCTGGCCTCTCTCTCTTTAACATCAGCACCCTCCTTGTGATTTGCATTTCCTCTGATCCTTGTGTGGTCTGCATTCTCCAGTCAGCACACAGGATCACAGTCCTTCATTGTTTGCACTTATTAGATATAGGGGGGTTTTCCTTGAACATTCTCTCCTTTACAGGCATCTGGAAGGTGTTACATTTTCAACCAATCTTTGTTCCTCTACAATTGACCCAAGAAAATTTTTTCGTCCCCTTCCCACACACACCACTTTTATGAATGTTAAGTGTACCAGCGGCACCATAGTTATACGAGGTTTCGATAGAAAGTCTTTCCTTGACCAAAGGACTAACTAACTTTGTATTCTCCGCTCGTCGTATTCTCAACCCGTTGACGTTTCACGTCTGTTCCACTCCTTGAGCCTCACAATCATCGCTTAATATTTGGCACACGTCAACGCCTCGAATGGACGGTATCACACCGTGAGAAGAAGACCATAAAGAGTGGAAGAATCACGTGAGGAGTAGGAGACCATGAGTCGTACGGCTACCATGTCTCCGGTTTCTGCAGATGGGAGTGAATGGTCAGAGCTCAATCAATATCAGGCCGGGAGCAAGCCTGAGCCAACCTTTTCGCAGACATTTCCACCAAGCCGGGGAAATCTCGCAACACCGCCAGTGTCTGGTGGTCCTCCGGGGCAAATGGGCATGAATAGTGGGTTGTCAAATGGACCTCTACGCCGGCCGGGTGATCCAGGAAATCCATCTCCACCCAGTTCGGTTAACACGCGATTAAGTGATGGGACTCTGTCAGATCACCAGAGTAGACGCTACCGGAGGATGGAAGAGGCTTTGGCGCACCATTATCACTCCTTGAAAAGATTTTTGCAGAATCCCCACCAGAGCGAGAGAGCGAATAAGTCCAACAAAGCACGTGATAAATTATTAAGGCTATCACCAACACAATTCCATGAATTGAGTACGGATGTTTACGATGAGCTGGTACGTCGCCAGCAAGCTACGGGCGGACCAGGGAGGCCTCCACGACTGGATATCCCTTCGTTTTTGCCTCCTCGGAATGATTTTCATGAGAAACGGAACCAAGCGCGTCAAAAATTATCTTCCCTCCAGCAGCAAAGGTTTAAGGACTTGGCAACCGATGTATTCTGCGAATTAGAACGGAGATTTCCTCATTTCACGAAGCCAGATTCCCCCCCTGTAGGAAGTCACTCTCCAAGTCTTCGTGGTCCCCCTCCGGGGCGTGGGAATGGCCCGCCAAATGGCTATGCGCTGAGACCAGGTTCAAACGGCTACCCTCCTAATGGCTATCCCCCCAATGGATACCCTCCAAACGGTTACCCCGGGGGACCGCGATCTCAGTCTCGTGGGCCTGGGGGAAGGGGTTACCCGTCTGGTGGTGCTCCGAATGGTCGCTTTCCCGCTCGCGGAGAATCCCTAGGTGGACCTCCTCCAGGGATAAATGGTGGAGATGCGACTCCTGGGAGCGAGCCGCTTCCGAAATCCTTCCAAAGTAATACGATTGTTCCGAACAAGAGCACTCTCATTGAAGATGACGATGATACTGCTGGGATGGACGATGATTACGATGGACGAAGCGACGCCTTTGCTTTGGATGGGGTCCTACAGAGCAGGCCCGGCACGACAACCACACTGGGAGACGGGGAGAAAAGGCTTTTGGCCGACACACAATCTCAGGTGTCGTCACTACAAGAAAGAGCAGAAGAGTTGGAAGAGCTACTCAAATTAAAAGATCAGGAGGTATCTCGGTTGCGGGAAGAGCAGGAGAGAGCTCAAGTATGTTGGTCCCTCATGCCTCATTCTTCACCTTCACACACACACACACTCTCTCTCTCTCTGTCCCTTTAACTCAGTGGTAAAAATGTGCTCTTACTGACAGTCGCAGATGACCCGTTCAGAGCGGCGAGAGTGGGAGGATTTCAAAGCTGATTTGGAGAGTAAGGTCTCAAAGGTCGAGAACCTCAATAGCTCCTTGCAATTCGAGCTGGAACAAGCGCGGATGGACCGGACGAATGTGGAGCGAGACCTTCGGGAGCAAGTTGAGGCGGCACAGAACACTCCTCGTGACGGCGAATTGCAAGCGCGGTTTGATGATCTTGAGAGAAGACACCGGAGTCTCCAGGTCGAGTTGCGAGAACAACAGCAGGTCACAGAGGAGGTCAGACGCGAGGCATCCAGCTTCCTGAAGGAAATGAGAGCCATGTCCGATCGCAGTAACTCTAATTGGGAACGGGAGGAGAAGCTATCTCGCGATGTTAACCGGTTGGAGGAAGAAGTCAAGGAATGGAAGGGCCGGTATGCCAATGCTAAGACTCAATTGCGCCACTTAAGGGCGGTATCTGTTGGTATATCTGGCTTCCGCCCAGATGTTGAAACTGTTGCCAAGGAGAATGAACTGATGCAGCAAGATGGCCTGGTCAAGGATGTCCATGTGACAAAGTTCCAAGTCTCAATTGATGAGTTGCTCCGGATTGCCAGATCTGGAGAGCCAGTCCTTCTTATGGAACAGATTAAGACCGTTGTCGTTTCTGTGCGCCATATTACTCAAGACATTGAAACTGGACAAAGCGGCGGCGTTGAAAAACCAATTCTTCAAAAGAAAGCTAAAACAAAGGTCTCAGCAACTGCGAATAATCTAATCACAGCTTCCAAGAATTTCGCTAATTCAAATGGCCTCTCACCCGTGTCTCTTCTCGATGCCGCAGCATCTCACCTCACTGCAGCTGTCGTTGACCTTGTTCGAATTGTTAAAGTTCGACCCACGCCTGCAGATGAGCTTGATGATGATGATGATAATATGGCCCCCATGCAGTCTCCAGGATATTTCAGCGTCGCCCCAAGTCAGGACCGGCTGAGCAATGAGGAGTCTGTATATAGCGCCATTAGCTCCCCGTCGCCTAGGTCCAGAAGCCAAAACAATTCTCGTCGACCGTCATCACGAAATGGTATTCCAAATGGACAAAGTCTAGCAGCTACCATGAAACTTGGTTTCGGTATACGACCACGGGGCGGCGACTTGGAAGAATTAAAGGTAATTAAAATCTACCACTTCTAGGAGCTCTTCTGACTTTGTACCAGCTGTATCTTGAGGATCAGACTGAGGGTCTCGTCCAGTCAATCCAAGCTCTTGTTGCTAGCATCCGTGCTGAAGACGATATTTCGACTATTCGTGGCCACATTTCCGCCATATCTACTGTGGTGGGCAATGTTGTTAATTCCACCGATAATTCGATGAATAAACCTGATGCCAACCCAGCACTTCGAGAATGTGCTAGCCCCATCATTCAAACTTTGGCGAAATGCCGTGATCGTCTCTCCAAAGCTGGCACCGATGGGGTGAACATCACGGATTCTACCAATTTGCGCGGAGTGACTAGCAAGCTACCTCCTATTGCCTTCGAGATTGCTAGAGAGACAAAGGAACTCGTGCAGCAAATTGATCAGATTGAGTTTGATGACGGAGATGGTGATGACTTCCGATAGCTGTCTTGAAACAACTACTTGTATTTTTGGCTGTCTTTTTATTATCTTTATAATATTTAACACTCTTCCCAGAAGTCTGTAGTGTTTAGTTATTATTATTTTTTTTCGTCAACTTTTTTTTGTCTGGTCGGATATGTCTAATAGCAAGAGCGGACAGGGATGTGAATGACATGAATGAATTCAAGCGTGCATGGAGTTTGTATATATGTGTGTTTTGATGCTCTGCTCCTTCGGACATTATCATATTACTCTCTTACTATGATCCCCCCCCTGTGTCTTCTCATTCTTTTCGTCTTCTATCTGTCCAGGGGGTTTTTCCCCTTTACTTCTTCTAACCCTCTGTTCATTGTGGCCTTTTCAAGCCATAACCGTTTGCATTAATGGGGTCGGTGGCCCATCAAGAATTGTATTCTATGTCCATAACCTTTTACTTTAAGTTGAAGCAATGTCTAATTTCACCTGTTCTATTTTCTATTCTCCTTCGAATCCATTATTCGTCCTTGTCGATCACCCGTCCTTAAAAGTATGAGGGAGCAATTTGATCGATTTTGTTAGTGTCTCAGGCTCTGTAGGTTCAGTACCTACCTAGGTAGGTAATACCTATGATATGATATATCAGATGCTCGAGTCGTATCATAGATTTCTTAATTCAAGTTCGGGTTATCGATTTTGGCTATGGTTACCTAAATCCTTCCAGCCAAAGACCTGATTTTGAGCTATTAGGTAGATATACATTAACATTATGTAAATAGACCTCGTTACAACTTACATTGGTGTCATGAAATGAAATGCTGCTCTGAGGATCATCCCTATGCACGGACAATATAATGCATATCACCTACTAAGTATCTCGAACAATAAATGATGATTGACAGCTGCAGCTGCATTATTACTCATACGTATATCATGAAAGAGTGCATGTGGAAGCCCAAAAGAAATAAGATAATCTCCTGAGTCCCGATAGAGAAGACTGTAAATGGTGGTACTACTGTATAGTTATAGTGATCTCTGATCAACATAAGCTGCAGGTCTGAAACAAGGTTGGGTTGAAAGTAATATCATATCATATTGAATGTATGTACCCAGCAGATAGTTATTACCCATATGTACAGAGTACTATACATACTTAAATAGTAAGAGAAACGTGAACAGCCTATGAACAGCTACCTATCATACGGTTTGTAAATGATTGTATTTATTGTGGCCCGTGCCTTACTAACTTGTCTTGAGACCCTGCATATATGCCATAAATAAGGGGTGGATGGTAGAACCATCCCGCTTCAGTAATGTCGTGAAGAACACTACACAACTAGACGCCTTGCTTAACTATAACTTTAACTAACAGGAGCTAGCTTTAGGTGCTGCCTATAGTGAAGAGTTATAACAAACATGTTAAGAGCACTTGTATACGGGGCGTCCTTGGGGGCCGTAGCAACAGATGGGGGGGGGGGGCGACGCAATAGCACCCTATCTGAAAGTGGATAAGCATTGCAACAATTTTGTATAAGGAATTGACCTGCTAGAAGATAGTAAGTACAATCAAGGACGAAAAACGCCACACACACACACACACACACACATGCACGCAGCAAGAAGTTCAATGCCCTGCCAGGTCTGAGGTGATAGGGATAAAGGAAAACTATTATAGTATTGCAATTGACAAAAGTGATGCAGATGATAGCCACCCAAAGCAGGCTCTAAAAAAAAAAAGGAACAAAATCCAAGT
Organism: Elaphomyces granulatus; assembly: GCA_002240705.1. NCBI lineage: Eukaryota > Fungi > Ascomycota > Eurotiomycetes > Eurotiales > Elaphomycetaceae > Elaphomyces > Elaphomyces granulatus. The sequence goes on from NPHW01004115.1 coordinate 20,322, forward strand.
TAATGCGAGTTTCGGGAATTCTAGCAACGGTGACAATGCCCATTCACACTTTAAGGAGAAAACCATGCGAAGAATTTGCCATTGGTCATACCAGCCCACTAATAATAATAAAGAGAGTCATTAGTAATAAAGTATCTCTCCCACTAGAAGGCCAACGTTAATCACCTAGAAGAGAGCACGAACCACGCTTATGGATGGCGATTCAGTAGCTGAACAATATCGAAGTGACCCTCACACAAAGCTCGTGGCAGCGGCATATAACCTTCTGCATCTTCGAAGTCCGGCTGAGCGCCATGTTTAAGGAGCAGCTCTACAACTGCCTTGTTACCTGTTTCTGCGGCTCGCGACAATGGAGTCTAACTCTGGTTTTAAATAGGGAGTTCCACCTTTGGCCCAAAAAAGGAACTTACTCTCTATAATAGACAGTATTAGCCATTAACATGGACCTATTCAGATATGGTTGGATTCACTTACATTCTGCAGTAGGAAAGGAGAACAGTGTCAGCCGTCAATATAGTATAGATCTATTTGAATATGGTTGAATTCACTTACTCTCTGCAATAGTAAAGGAGGACAGTGTCAGCCGTCAATCGAGTGTAGGTCTATTCAGATATGGTCGGATTCACTTACAAACTGCAATAGTAAAGGAGGGCCATGTCAGCCTTCAATCTAGTATAGATCTATTCAGATATGACTTACATCCTGCAATAGTAAAGGAGGACGGTGTCAGCCGTCAATCTAGTATAGATATAGTTGGATTCACTTACACGCGGCAATACCTGTAAAGGAGGACAGTGTCAGCCGTAAATCTAGTAAAGATCTATTCAGATTGGATTCACTTACTCCCTGCTATCGTAAAGGAGGACGGTATCAGTCGTCAATCTAGTATATATCTATTGGGATGTGGTTGGATGTCCTTACGAGTTTATATCGATTGTCTATTTTTGCTCCTTTAGCAAGTAAAAGCTGTACAACTGCCGCACTTCCTCCCTCTATAGCTCGGGAGAACGGTGTCCATCCCTTTTTGCATTCGGAGTTTAAGTCGACGTTGTAATCAAGAAGTAGCTCTACCGGCCGCACGTTCCCCCTTTCCACGGCGTAGGACAGTGGCGTCCGGCCAAAGCTGTCCTTGGTATCTGGGTCTTTTCCCTCCAGTAGTCTCACCATAATATCATTTAAACCAAAATAGGCAACAAGATGCATTCCACAAAATTGCCGCTGGAAATAATAATGTGAGAATAAGACCTGACTTGAGGCCGAAGCCTTCCCGTCGTCCATGAGTAACTTCAAAGCAAGATCTCCCACGCTCTGTTGTGTATCTTGGATATGATAAGCCCAGTTTTGGGCCGCATACTTGAAGAAAGCGTTTTGCTGAAGGCGAGATTTTAGACCCGACCTTGTCAAGCAACCTTCGGCGAACACATCATACGAGAGGTACGTAAGACAGCTTGTGGCGATGATATCCCTTTGTACATCTCCGAAGCTCTTCAAACCGTGGCATTGAAAATACTCTTGGGTGGTATAGTGCACCAGTCGAACTATGTTGCTATAACCCTGCACAGGAAGACACCATATCTTTGACGGGATAGAGATTCGTCTTGTCTAATCTGCATGTACTAGGTTCCACTGCTAAGGCATGCCT
>NPHW01004120.1:0-16305 GCA_002240705.1 Elaphomyces granulatus
TAATTGATTATTGGGCACACTGGGCGTTTATCAAATCGTTTTGCCTAAGTGGTCCCGTGACCACATCCCGCTCCTACCTACATATCATAGGCAGGTTCCTACACCTGCAATGCACACAGTTTTGGTTGATCCCTGTTTGAATTTGCCTGACGCCCATTAGTCCGCTGGCGTGGCCTCCTGGATTCTGAAGAATGAGTTCCTGGGTTCCACTATATTGCATTATTAAGCGTGATTCTTCATGAACTTTGTGCGTAGTATGCAGATCACCTCCCTGAAGCCTTCAGACTTTCCTCGCTAACCTCAAGTACATCTTTGTGCATTACCTGGTAATCCAACAGCGTAAAAAGAACGTGGCGCCGAACGATCGAGTTCAATGGTAATCGCAAATTCAGAGCACAGGCCGGCAACCTCCTCGTTGGTTGGTAAAGGCTTAGTATAGAATAGAGGCCGTGCGACTGGAGGCAGTTGAAAGAAATCTCCGGCGATGACGATATTAAGTCCGCCAAAGGTAAGGTCTCCGCGGGCAGGAAAGATCTCCAGGCATTTTTGATCCAATAATTAACTTCTGATCGATGATGAGGTGGTGCACGCCGCGGAAGTTGCCTGCTAATTCTCCGGACTGACTTGTACATATTCAGCCGTAGGTTTGATAGGTAAACGGAACATTGCATGGAGTGTTCTACCGCTGGTTTCATATGCACCGACTCAATTGGGGATACCGGCGTCCTTTGCTATTTAGTCCAACGTTGCGGAAATCAACATGGTGATGTGTAACGTCCTAGTATCCGCTTTGCCGTCAAGATTTAGGCGGTGATCTAGCATTAGATCATATAGTTGTCGCTGATTAACCTCGAAGCCTTCTGGAGAGACTGACGAGTGGGTCATGACGACTGCAGGGCAGTCTGTCTTCATCCTAGAAATCGTCAACCGGTGCCCAAGATCATTCTCAATCGATCATCTTACGTGCAGCCTGCATTAACCCATTCAAGGGCCATCAAAAGGAGCCAATTTAATACCTAAATTTATTTATTCAAGAAGCACTCTCCGTGATATCCCTTGACCGACCAATCTCTTTCACGAGCTTATTGGGTAATTTAGCTGCAAAGGGAGAGTGTGATTCTCGTTCACGTGCTTGATAATCCCCTTTTGGAGATTTTGTATTTCGACTCTTTCTCTGGCTTTGAGCAGTAGTATTCGATCAGTCTTACAAGCGTTGTTGCTGGTTGAAAGTCGGGATTAGCCATCCATCCTAATGTGAACTGATTCATACTCTATTTTGAAGCCGGGTTTGAGAATTGTTGATGGATGCAAATACAACTTCATACGCAAAGAAGTTATCCATAAGGACCACTTTCGACCTGTCATCGAACCACCGAAGACATTCCTCCATGATAGGCCCTGCTATCCACGTGTTCTTGTTATGCCGCCAATAAATACCGAGATTCTCAATTCGGGGACCAGCAGCTTGAAAAGCACGAGGTTTTTTGTGGTTCCAATCATCCACATTGGTAAATTCTTTCAAATTGATTGCAGCAAAAATGAATCGATCCACTTGCTTTCTCCTTCCGGCATGGAACTGATTGTGTAGATAGGCTCCAGTTTGGAGACATCTTCCAAAAAAGCCCTGTTTCATCACAGTTGAAGATATCTTCAGGGTCATATGCAGCCAAGGTTTGTCTCTTTTCTCCATAACAAATCTGGTCTTTGATAGGTCGTCTGACCGGCAGAGGTTGTCACCTAATGGTGACCCAGAACTTTTACGTTCCGACCGCCGCCCACACTGAGGTAAGACATAAGTAACGTCTGAGCATGCTGAGGTAACGCCTTGGTAAGCACATCATGGGTCCCCAAATGTAAGCAGGAATACACGCCCTTACTATTTCCACTATAATAGAGACGTGGAAATGGTGGTTGTTGATGAGGCCTCGATGGTGCGATCGGTTGTCCCCTCACTCGAGCTTCCACCTTCTGCGAACCCTCTGAAACCCATTGGATACACGTCTTCGGCTTCTTTGAACCTTTATTAAAGACGGCTCGGACTTCCATAACCTTCCCGTCTACATCTTTCGGGGAAAATATTGCTTTAATCGGGTATGATAGCTGCAAAAGGCTAAGCGGAAATATCCCTTATTATCAACCTCACGAAAGTCAGAGCGGTCGATGTATACGATCTTCGTTAGTAAAGTTGATGAGATCCCATCTCTGGGTTCTTTGGGGAGAACGAGGTATCAAGATCGAGATCCTTTGAATCGAGAGTCTCAAAGTCCCCAATAACGACGGGGAGGGGATCTAGGACGAGCATAAAACGGTGGACCCCTATCTCAAGGTAACGGCGGATCGACTGTTCGAAGCCAGTAATCTAGATAATTAGCAGCTTGTAGTTTGGGAAGTGATCACGCCAAGTTCGTTCATGAAAGCAAGCACACCTCCTTGCCTTGGGGATTCTTCTCGCTCCAGGTAGCCGCCGCATCTGCCTCGAAGAGCGAGGTGCATCTTCCAAACTTTCATTTGGCCAACGATTTATCCTGTCAGGAAGTTGAGGCTCTCCTTTCGCTGTCCAGGTCCCGAGGAATTAGTCCGTTTAAAGTTCAGCCACGTGCGGCACGCCGGGCCGTGCCTCCTGTGATAGCGCTGGCAACCTATCATATGATATGTACTATATAATCGCGGGTAGGTAGCCTAGAATAATGCTATCATATTCTATATCGAAAAGTTACTTACCTTAGTTACCTACCTAATGTAGTCCTAGCTGAGACAAGCTAATACATATCATTATATCATAGCTATATATTATATAATACTACTCCAGAGTCCACTTGACCCTTGAGGCTTGGGCCAATAGATAGTAGTCGCTGTTATACTCCAGTATGTTGGGGTCGTGCAATCGTGGACTTGGAGGTTGCCATGGTTGGGTAATTATAGGGATACGCAGTGGCGGTTGGAATGGGGTCACAGGTGCTGGTAGTGGCTGCTAGGCCCGTGCAAATGGCAAGAGACAGAGCATGGTTGACACCTTTCCACCAGTTAATTGAGAGACATTTCCGCATTTACGGAGGGAAATATATCGGCAGATTCCATGAAGAGGTCAAAACTGACTACAATGACCCTACAATAGCCCGTAATAACTAACCAGGACATCTCGATTAGCCCACAGCTTGCAAACAAATAAAAGCGCAAAATGGGCAGCTTTGCTGTCTCAGCAGGGAGCTTCAATAGTGTAACATAGTTACCTGATTGGCATAAAGGGCAGCTACAATGATTATTGGGCCCTTCATGGCGTTTGGTAAGTAATTTTTTCAATGTCCAAACTTCATTAGCGGCGGAGGGAGCGGGAGGAAGGTCGGCAGCGGGAGGAAGGTTGGCAGCGGAGGACGGTCTACATCAAGGCAAAAAGTCTCATCAGGAGGTACTCTATGTAGATAGAAGTAACCTTTAGGCGATTTATTTCTATGATCACTAATCGTTTATCTCATGTCTGTAAACAATCCACGCCCTAGAAAATCCACCACGATGCAGTAAATATGTATACACGCCGTACGCATAATGACACCATACCTATCTCTGAAAAGAGGGAGAACGGGGGAATTAGAAAGGAATAAAGAAAAGGAAAAGAGAAAAATGGATCAGCGAGTATAGATAGAGGGTAAGAGGGCGAGAGAAAAATGAGATGAATCAAAATATGGACATAACAATCAATCAACTAAAGCATCCGTATCCTCCTACTATTTTTCAGTCTCTTCCCACATAGATTTCGGGAAAGCCATTGGAGAAAAAAAAAAAAAAAAAAAGAAAAAGAGGAGAAAAAGGGAATAACCAAGTAAACATCACTGGTGGGGTATCAAATCTCAATCGTCGTCATCAGTCCCGGAAGGATCATTATGCTCATCCAGCTCTTCACCTTCAATTTCTCCTTCACCTCCATCATCTGCACTGCTACTAGAGTCCTCGTCATCGCGGTCATCCACGCCTGGTATGCCTCGCCATTCAACATAGTCGCCCTCAAGCCATCGACGGCTCCGTGGTAGTTGGTACGGATCAAACGGAAAGTAGGCATCAAGTTGATAGCCACCATCATCCCCCGCACGGAATTCTCGCTCAACCTGACTGTAGCGTGGGTCTGACACAGAAGAGATGCTACGGAATGTAGACATTCGGAGCCGTTTGTTTGTTTCGAGCAAAGGGAACACAAATAGGAGCCGGATGCGATGTGTAATACGCGCAAATTCGGAGACGATTACAGGTGAGCAGACCTTGAGAGGGTTCAGTTTGGAATAGATAACCTGGTGGAGGACTTCTTTGAGAGAAGGTGGGAAAGTCACATCCTCGGGGTCCAGATCGTCAGAAGTATCTGCATCATCATGTTCGAGCGCGGCTGTCGTCAAATCGCGCCAGCGGAAGCAGAAGATGTAAAGAAGGGCTTGCGCCATAGAATAGAAAGGACCGTATCGCCGCAAATCTGGGCCGCGACAGTTCTTTTCATATTCACAACGTAGATTGTTGAGATGAGTTCCTAGCAAGTCAAAAACGTCGCGAACTACCTCGCTGGAGACATGAGCGCCCCGAGCCACGAAACTGGCTAGATATGCCGCTGCGTATTGGCGTGTGATCGCTGGTTGGAGCTTGCTGAAAATAATCTGGATGCATGTGGTCGCAAAGCGGTCGACAAGGATTGGGGAAGACTGTGAGAAATGGAAAAGAAGGAACTGAGAATGCCGAGACCGGTAGGTGGGGAGAATAATGCTTTGGAAATGGCTCAACAGGAGATCGAGCGCATTGTGCTTGTCATCAAGTGTTCCCGTCGTGAAAGGCGGTGCATAGAATTCAAAAAGAGTATCAATCATGCAGTCTAGCTTGTGAATGTTGTCTTTGACAGCCTTAAGCCGTCGCGCATCCACATCAACCGATTCGTCATCGTCATCACTTACGACGGAGTTAGCATCGGCATCCTCGGCATCGTCCTCCAGCGCATCGCCGACAGGACGAGAGGGGTCCTCCAACAAAGTTTCGCCTTCCTCATCCTCGATGTCTTCGATGTCTACTTGGATCTGGACGTCGATCTTGACCAGCTTTTCCGTGATGAGGGCTAGGATATCAGCCTGCAGCTCTGGGGCGTACTCGATGACTTTGATGAGGTTCCGTGTGTAAGCAATGTTTGCCTTCGCAGAGTCCGTGTCAAATGGAAACAGTATCGAGATAATGGGAGATAATGCGCCGCTCCCAGAAGGGATCAGCTGTATGACATAGCGGAGGGCCATATGCGTGCGAGCATAGATCTCTGAGTCCCCGATGGGCAAATAGCCGGGAAGCCGCCCTGAACCCCTAGGAACTGTACATCATTAAGACCTGTTAGCTCAAAGCTAATACATTGGCATATTGGGTAGTCACTTGCCTTTACTAAGGTAGCTGACCAACATATTCAGCACGGAACGCAGGTAACTTCCATGGGCAGCCGCTAGATTCCCAAGAAAATGGATGAAGAGTTTTACATAGGATTCGTCCCGACCCAGCCACTCGCTACGTAGGACTGACTGGACCAACCCGGAACAGTTTCGATCCAGTGAGGCGACGTTTGACAACAAGCCCATCAAATGATTTCTTAAGGTCGTATGGGTAGGCAGGCTGTGTGGTAGTGATCCATTCTCAACCCTCTTTTTCGGGTCTGTCGAGAATATCTCCTTGACTTTATCATAGGCTTCACTGTCTCCGCCGTACAGATGCCGTTGAACCGCTCTGCGGATCTCCTCTCGAACAACAGCTGCACTTTTTTCCACCTCTGTATCATTGCCACTTCCACCCTCTGCCGTAGACAAGTATCGCGTTTCGACTGTCTGGCTAAACTGAACGTGGGCCCGCTTCTTGGAAGGTAGACCTCCAGCACTCCCTAGGTCGGAAGCGAGAGAGGAGGGAGACGGTGGCCCTTCCATCTCCATCGCTTTGCGCTTCTTTCCAGCTGTGGTCAACGAGGGGTTGATAAGCAACTTCGGTTGCTTAAGTATGGAGGGCGCGGGAGACGAAGACTGCATCTTGGATGGCGTTGATATGGTTGGCGTGTGACTGAAAGCATATCAAGCAATCCGCCTCTCATCGTAGAGTATCTGACATAAATCTGACGCCTGCCAAACACCTGAATGAACGACAACAACAAGTTGGTTGTGGAAACACAATTTTCTAGGCGGTGAATGAAGATAAAAAGATTTAAGGTTTTGTCGTCTAACTAGTAAAGGTACTACCTAAGTTAAGTGTGGAGAACTCTGATATACAAAACGTTGATTGGCTACGCAGACTACATGAGATATTCTTAGGTGATCATAGGAGTCGCAAGGTGAGGAAGTTGGTTTATTAACAATATACCATAACCATACATCCAGTTTATTTGCTGGGATAGCCTCCAAAAGAGCTTGTGCTGGTTGTATGGACAGAATAGTACATTCATATATGAAAGTAGCAATCTATGTTGTACTTCTGGGATATATAGCAAAAAGTCCCACACCGTGGCGATTCTGTCTCTGTACACATTGCCTTTTAGTCAGGCAGGTCTCGGGCCAGAGCACTGACACGGTGAAAATACTATACATGACATCTTGTCATCACCCATCATCTTTAAAAAATCTCTGGGCGAAGACCATGGTTCAACCTCCCAACTGACATATTAACAAGAATTGCAAAGAGAAAATGTCAAGAAAAAGGAAAAAATAAGATCAGTATCCCGCCAAAGGTATATTCCTTGATCTGCAACGTGAACACACGCCACCCTAGCTCCCCACAATAAAATTAGGACCGAAGGTAGCCCAGCCAGAGTACTCAAAACTCGCGGTAGAGGGTAAGTTAAAAAAAAAAAAGAAAAGAATTTTAACAGTTCTCATCACATTTCATGTTTCTGTTTCCGAAAATGGGAAAATACAAGTCTCCCGGAAGTCGTGATAGGAATCGTTGAAGCCTTTCGATTATTGATTCGACTAGAACATTGCTAGAACCAAGTCCCATAGCCAAGCGGGCCAAGTTGATCCTCAAAGATGCCACCGTATAGCTCCTCGATCTCTGAAATGTACTCCTCGGCGGAGATCTTCTTCAACCCCTTGTTTAGCAAAATCTGCTCCTCCTCCTCTAGCACCCGCGTGGAACCAAAATCCTCTGCCACCTCATTCACTTTATCCAACTCACGGCTGAACGGATGCTCCGATATTGGTTGAAAGAAATCCTGGCTTTGACGGACTGTCATTGGTGTGAGGGATGACGGAGGAGGAGACATTCGCGAAATAGAGCGCTTACGCGCCAGCTCTTGATGGGACTTCTTGGTGTGCGAAACTGCTCGTTTCGGTACACTGGGCACGTCGGTTCCGGTCGACGAGGTCGAAGAACGAGCCGTGCTCGTTACGGTGGCAGATCGTTTGGGGAAAAAAGTGGATAGGTGATTGGGCTCGGGACCAACTGGTGACGGTTCCAATGAGGACAGGCTCGGTGACGTGAGTGTGGAAGCTGTCGAAGTCAGGCCAGGATCAGTCTCATCGTCACCGGATCCAAGAGAGGAAGAGGAGGAATTAGAGTATAAGTCCGGAGCTGTGTAGGCGAGCATATTGGTGGACGAGAGCAATTCGACTGGAGCGGAGATCTTGTTGCGGCGGATGGTGCCGGTCGAATACTTCACTTGGCCATTCCGACGGGGCATCGGAGCCGATGCCTCGGGCCGTCGAGTGCGCCTAGTGAACGCTCTTCCTATAGAGGCGGACATTGTGGGAGTTCTTCCAACGTCGTCTCTGACCTATCTGACCTCACGGCAAGGAGAGCAGGAGTATTGGAGCCTTTGACGAGGTGTGTCCGTGTGGTGGAATCGAAGAGTCCAGTCGTGGAAGAAACAGGCACGACTCCGAGGGGGAAAATAAAGAAAGAAGATTTAAAAAAGGATCACAGATCCTAGATCCTAGATCGGGAAAATAGCTCGGGATATAGAGGCCCAGTAGACCTCCTCCGCGTTTTAGATCTTTGCAACGGTCCTGGAAACCGAATCACAACGGCTAAAGGATCGTTGGCTGCTCTGCAGGCTGAGTTGTTGCGGTAGATTGCTGGAAAAGAATGTTGAACAGTTGCACTGCAATATAGGAATGCTATCGTCGGTAGTTAACGATAACACTATTAGTTCTGGGGTAAATGAGCGGACAACCAGGACACGCAAAAAGAGAACGAAGGCAAAAATATGGAGGGCCAAAAAAGCCTCTTGCACCTGGCAGGTGATCCTAAAAAGAGGGACAAAATAAGGTAATGAACGGGTTAGATCGGGAGAAGAAAGAAAAGAATGATGAGAAACAAACCAACAAGAGATAGAGAAAGTGAGTGTGAGAGCCCAGAGTGTGACGGGCGGGCGCGAAATGTCTGGCAGGAGAGCGAACTTGAAATGTGAGGGCGGTCAAAGGTCTTTGGTACATGGACAAACCCGAGACATGTGAGCAAACCATATTTTGAGGTCTTTCTCGAGTCTATACAGAAGTATCATACCCCTCTCTTTTCTTTCATAGCTATGCTATGCATCCATCCATATTATAATTTACCTAAGTACGACAAGGACTCTTCCCTACTATTTACTCTAGATGATCATATTCATTATTAATCTCAAAAGAAGTTTCAGGAACATAGGTACATGTAAGTATACGTATACAGAGGAAGCGAGTCCAACTTTGTCAGACTTGAGCGGTTCAGGACCCCTGATTTAAATGCAACAACGATGCACAACTAAAACTAAAAAGTGGGGGTATCATAGACTGACCGCCCCAAGAGACGATAGGTCGCGGTGGAGCGCCGAGAAAAAGGCTTCCTCCAATAAAATAACACCTACGCATTGTCCTCCGTTATGGTGCTTCACGCGGCTGTCTCATGTTGCCAACTCGGTCGTTCCCGTGACCTGGAAAAAGAGTCTAGTCAAATAAAAAGAAAGAAAAGGGCAAAGCTTAAAAATTTCTTTTAAAAAAAAGGATGTATCGTTCATCTCCACTTGATACACTGTTACTTTTAGGGCTTATATCCCGTTGACGCCACTGTGCCCTTCTCCAAGCCACTATGATATGAGATGAAATGAGTTATTGGTTAATAACTTAAGTTAGCAACAGAAAGTGACTGGTAAAAAAAATCTCCTTCACGCAGTCCGGACAATAGACTATGACCAATAACCATTGCCGACGTTGCGAAGCGGCCTGGTCCTGGGACGACGGAGGTTTTGTGGCGTTGCTGGCGCCACCTTACTGGTCGTTCTTGTTGTTGAACCTGAGTTGTACAGGGTATCAACACATTCACAATAGTGCCTGAGCGTCAAGTGTACATACCTTATTCAATAATCCTCGAGACTAGTTATCATACAATGCCATGTGCCATTCCACGACAGGTGCCAGCAAATAATGACCTGATAGATACCTGGCACTGAGGCATATCTAGACAAAACAATCATCCGCTTGTTTCCAATTAGGTAGGTGATGTTACCTAGGCATGTATACTAGGTATTCTGTAACTTGTGGCTGATATCATAACTAAGCCTACCTTCTCGGGCATGTATCATAAAAACATATTTGATATTTGTGTGTCTTCTATCATACATATATGGAAATAATAAAGTAATCGGGTAATAAACAACCCAGTCTGTGCTGTTTCAACAAGGATGTCAAGAAGAACTTACCAAGCAGACACCACCATAAAGCAGTTTTGAATATGAGATCATCAGTTATAAATCTCTCATCCGACATGTTCACTATTTAATAATTTTTTTTCGCTCCAACCGATAGAGATTGCATGTGAAACTGAAAGGATAAAATGGTAAGAAGTGGGGGAAAAGTCAATTTGTATCATATCATACATATCAACCTTCTCGAGGGGCCGCGGGTATAGACTAGGTAAATTCAATAAAAACCCTGTGTGTGCTCCATATAAAGTGAGAACTCTTTTTTTGTGAGTTCTTACCCCATATGATAGAGTCTAGGTATATCAGGTTTGGATTATCTAGGATATAAAAGTACTGCGGTGCAGAGACACAAATACATACTCTCGATTTTTAATACTACATGACATGTCTATGAATAGAAGATTCTTTATTAAAATTATTGTCATCACTTACATATGTATGTTCGGAGCACTGCAACTTATTATTATGTATCATGTGGACAGAATCCCCCTCCTCATGTAACGTAGAATTATCGAAATTATGAGTACCCTGTCAGATCTTTAAAAAAAATGGCCCCCTTCGAATTCCCACCTCGACAGAACCCAATATGCCCATTTGTCGAGTAATCACGGGCGATGGATCTGGCCGAGAACAACGGTGGCACACGTCTTGATGGACTGCGAGAAAAGTAATTATCGTAAATGTTGCAACATTCGACCCTAAGCCGAGCCCTTAACGAGTTCCCAATACCTTATGATCATTGAATCCTTCATTTGGGTCTGGATTTAATGTAATCATGTAGTATGCCTCAGGCCACGATAGCTTAGCAAATTGGCAATGGACGAAATCAGGCAGCTGTTTCTTTGTATGATATCATAGCTGGGAATATTGCTAAAAGTATCGAGCGAGGATATCGGAATCGTGTGGTCGATTGAGAATTTTTATTAACTACAACTTTGACTTACGGATAACTGTTCAGTGTTAGAGAGTACTGCGATAGGTATGCCCACTGACCAAGCCTTCCTTTTCTGGGTCTATATCATACGATATCTGATGCTGATCTACGAGCTATGCCAAGACGCCAGCATTGATCTAGATCTCTTTTGCAACTCTGTTGACGCCGTAGGTTGTGCTTTCCCGGTCGGGCCTGAGTTCAAACCACGTCTTTTATGAATCGAATGGATAAAAAAACCCCCGGGCTGTATTGGATTCGATATTATCATCCTGCCCTAACCCCTACCGACTGGCCATTCAACTGGTTAGAATCCCTCCTAGAAGGAATTTGAAAAGACGCTGCCGCCGCCGCCACACCACGAACACAGGAATCAGTCCTGGTTATACCATTGAAGATGAAGGTGAAGAGAAACGTTCCTCATTTGGAGTTTACCACCATCCTTCTCCTTCGCCCATCGTTTCTTCCGCCATTGTCGAATCTCGTTTCAAGTTTTTGTCCACTGTTCTTTGAATTTGCTTGTTAGGTTTCCAACTTGTGGGTCTAGAGTTAGGAAATAGATAATAGTAAATGATCTCAGGACCTGGTAGGTGCCCCGCATGTTCAGTGTTGAATAGCCATGCAGGCTGAGTGCTATCATGCACTGCTAATGATATGATGATCCGCAATTCCAAGTAGTGGGTATGGCACTCTTCTCATTAGCTACTAGTATATATAATTAATCAACCCATGGACACAATAATATGAAGCTGCAGGAACTTACCAAGTACGGAAATAAATTTTGATCTGGATCGGAGCCGCAGAACGTGAGTCAAGAATAGAATAATAAAGTATTGTATGATAATTTCTTGGCTCTCGTCGTCGACTCGTCATGCGCAGAGTAAGACAAGACCGTAAAGGGAGACGTGGAGACTTCCACACGCACAACTTCCGTGTCGACATACTGTTTCCATATCTCAAATTTGTCGTTAACTAGGTCGATTTGGTTTTTAAAATGCTTCTCTATGGAGTCAAACTTCTTATCCATAGCGGACATGTGTTTATCAAGGGATTTTTCAATTTTGGAGATATCCATTGGGACATCGGCTTGGAATAAAAATCAAAAGGCCGTTCCCTGAGAACTCACACTGCTGACCATCGGTTCGTCTAGACGTCGACATGGCCGCGTTTCGTGGTCAATTGGGCGCTGGAGGTATATCCTTGACTTCTTGGTGTAAGCAATGTTTGATGCGGGCCATTCTCTAAGTAGCCAGGAGGGTAGTTGGCTCGCCCCAATTCTTTGATAAAAGTATTGAAGTTCTTGTAAAATATATCGCTTCCAATTTTTCTATTGGAAGCTATTACCGTGGCATGCTTATCTAGCACCCATACGGTTGGCTCGTAGTCTAAGTATAGTGTATGTATTAGCTAAGATCAACTGAGTTAGAAACAGACCAGGAACTTACTGATATATTTTAGGATACCAGGATGGTGCCATATAACGAGATAAACGCGCCATAGTCTGTTCGTGGATTGGGCATCGTACAGCGTCATATCAACTTTAGAATTTCCAAAGTGGGCCGCGGTTTCCACCAGCAATCCACTCCAAGTCGATGTCATCCGCAGTCTTTTGCTTGTCTCTTTTGTATAATGAAATAAATCGGTTCCTGAACTCTCTATAACTGGCAGCAGAAAATTCAAGCTCATGGGATTCTTGTCTCTCTATCGTATCACCAAGCCCCTCTATCGTCTCCTCAAGCTTATGAATCCGGAAATCTTGTTTCTCTATCGTATTAGTAGTCTCTCTGCGTTGCTTACGAAGCTCTTTCTCCATAGTGGCAATTCGGCTCTCGAGTTCGTCTGCTTTGATTCTAGCCTCGAGTCCATGCCTATTTCCAACAAAGCGCGAACCTCTAATGTTTTCAACAACGGTTTGGTCTGTCTCGATGACGGTCTTGTGAGAATCTTTGGAAGATTCAGCCATGTCTTTATCTTCGCCTTCTTCAACTGTTGCTGCTAATATGGCATTACAACCACTGTGGTAACACTGGTCGTCTGAAATGACTGGTTTTAGTCCAAAGGAACCCTTGGGACTATTTTTCAGAGAGGTCATACTGTTGGTAGGTCCTGCATCAGTATGTTGTCGACAACTTTGCGAAGGTCATTTGCAACAGTTCGAATGGTAATGGTTTCATCTTCCACTTCTTCACCTTTATTCTCATAAGACTCTAACAAATCGTTGAACAAATTCGAAGGAGATAATGTTGTCGACACCTTCTTTCTCTGTGCCTCGTTCATTCCCTGTCCCCAGTAGTTGTCGATCCATTTGTTGAAGTCCCTCATGCTCTTCGAAGGTTCTTGATACAGGCGGGTTGCTGCCTGTTTATCGATGTAGTTGGTAACGTCGACCGCTTCTTTTGAAGTTCTCGATAGAGGATCAGTACTGGGTAGGTTGACAGCAGAGTCGTCTGTATGTGGAGAAATGGCGTCAGTAACCCAGTCTTTAAGTTTGCGAAGGTTCATATCGTCCTGATAAAAACCCTAGGCTATTTGGCAAGCCTTTTGTCCTTCCGCAGTGAGATCTCGGAATGTCGGAATTTTAGTGCTGACTATTCGCGATGCAGGTATAGGACGATCTGTGGAAGCGGTTTCGACCGATATTTCTGGTGACTTGGGTTGCAGTGACGGCTTGTGTGCAAGCTGCCATTGCGGCAGCAACTATTCTTTTGATGGTGTAGTCTGCCATGGCAGGTCCAAACGCTTTGGATTCGGAATCCTGATGCCACATTTCCCATTTTGTCGAGTTGGCGAGGCTAATTCGATGGGTTGTGGCCGCAGAATCCTTGGTGAAAGACATGATGGCAGCGTAAGGGTAAAAGCGAATAGTAAATTCAGAAGGGCTTCAAAATAATCAAAGATAAATCGTCCGTACAGAAGTTTGTTGAGATCCACTTTTTCCCCCTTCCGTCTTAGAGTACCTAGGTAGTACATAGTAATTTGCTCCCCTAAACTTAAAGTAAATGTCTACAGAAATTCCCTCCGCCGTCACCGAAAGCCTTTTCACTGCCCCCCTTGCGATAGTTATGACAGGTTTTTATGACTACTGCCTTCTTACACCAATGCTGATGATGGTCAGGTTTCACACTCTTCCCGCTGCCTACGCAGCACGCTGTCCAAGTTGCTGCGGTTCTTACTCGCGTCATCCGATACCCTGTATTCTACACCTCGAGATCGCTCGAAGGAACCCCTCCAGGAATATGTACGATAAATGATGACGATCCTGAGACCCCAGATCAACCCGGACCTGCTACTGCTAAATAGTGACTACGAGATGACTTCCTGAGCCCGTTTAGGGAGCATCCACATCAAACCCCGGATGTCTTCAGTTCCAGAGATCTTACTTGAGCAGATGAAGATCGTGTTGGAACAGATGCGGACCATGCAGGATAAAGTGAATAGCCTAGAAGCTGCTCAATCCTTACCGTGACCAGTGGATACAACTACCGCTGCCGTGCCTGATACCAATGTTTAAATTAAAACAGCAGTTACAGACACTGGAAAATGGTAAATGCAACACTGGCAGATCGAAAAACGGTTTTGGCCTGAAAATCACACTGAATGGACCGAAGATATTCACGAAGAAGCGCTGCTAATCGAGGCTGAAGCAAGCAGCACTCCCCTGTCAGATGTTGATGAGGCCCATGACATGCAAAGCCGTCTACACTATTTCTCCGCATACTACACTCGCTGTCATATAAAAATTCATCGGCACAACTGACACCAAATCGCCCTTACAGCTCTGGGGCGGACTTCAGACCGAATTCGGCATGTGTCAGGACCCTGGTCTAGCCAAGCTACATAGTACACTAGATCGATGGCCTCCCGGTCATCGATCTCCACGACCTCATACAAAACCGTTATTGCTCGCCTGGTGGTGACATGATTAGGAGTGAGGTAGAAGGTATAAAGAGTGCATCCAAAAACCAAAAACTCAATGCCAATCATGGCTCACAGATGAGGGAGTAGAGCTAGCGGTTCGAGAGTATCTGTCGGGCGCCGGTGAGAGTAAGTGATGGTGTGTTCTTCAAGAATATCTGAGCTCTTCCTAACTTGGTCCACAACCCCACAGGGGTGTGTATATACGCACAGTGCCTCAGTGATATCCGCACGATACCTCTAACCAAATGAGGTAAGCTCATCCGCACATGGGTCAGCGCTTACCCAATAAAGAAAAGCTTGCGCGGTGAACAAGGCGGTGAATATGGATTGATATCGGCGCGATGCTTCGAACCAAATAATAAAGCTTCGAACTCAATAATCCACACTGTTCGAACCAACAAGTAATGAGGCGCATTCCAAAGAAAAAAAAACCACCGGCTAAGCCAGTAATTATCAACGTGACCCGCGTAGCACACGCGTCGGACTCGAGCCCCTTTGTTTATAGTCAGGATTCAGAGCTGCTGTAGATTAGTAGCCAACTTGAAATCTAATTGATTACGCTTCTTCACAAGCACCCTTTACCCAATGATTATTATTGTTTGCTAAAGATTGTATAGATTATATGATCGATATCGGGCAGATTCAAGTCTAAATAATATAACTGTAGTGGTTTGCTTGTGGAAATAGTTCTACATATTGGCGTTGATATCGATCAAGTTTCCATCATTTCCCGCTCATCATGTCTGAATCTCCCTATTTAATCAAGGCCGAAGAGAGCGGTTTACCCAATTTCCCTGGAGGGCGCGTGATCGGACAGGCCTTCAAAACCGACCTTGGGAATCTTCATCGAATGCTGACCCCCGAAGGCTTTGTTATTCTTGAACTTGATGAGATATACGATCAAGAGCTCGGTGTTGCTCCTGATATCCCGGGCGGAGAGCTCATAAACAACCCTTTAGATATCGAGGGCAACAGAAATATCGGAGTCCTCCAACCGGGTGACTTCTTTTTCTGGCGCGAGAAGCTGGTGGCTCGAAAGAATTTGAATATTCACAGTCCTACAGCGTCTCATGTCCAACAAAATGCTCCTCCAACATGTCCAAAAACACCGGAATAAGAACCTCCAAACGAAAATGATAACCAGCTTGCCTTTGGCGGCTCTCCTTTTGACACGCCTTCACCTCCCCATGTGCCTTCAGCTACGGGTTCACCTCTACAATTGCAAGACCGAGTCCCTGTCAATTCAACCAGAGCCCTATTCTACGACTACGAAGAGCCACCCAATTACGATATGGCCCCACCCTTGCCCGACAACTTTGACAGCTGGAAAGCCGCCGAAAAGTACGCACAACTTCATGGTAAGGATCACGGGTATTGCGTGACCATTTCGAAGTCTTGGAAGACTCGGCAGGGTCGTTACAAAGCATGGCTGAGCTGCAAGAAGGCAGGAGCGATACGGGTGATTGATGAAGAATGTCGGAAGAGAAAAAGGACAAGCCATAAGCTGGAAACCCCCTGCCCTTTTTCAATGAATATCACGGAGCGAACAGATGGAAGGTTCTATTTGACATATCGGGAGAAACCTGAATTCATGGTTCACAATCATGAACCTTTCGATGACCCCTCCGCCTTTCCTGAGCTTCGAGAATTGACGGATCTGGATAAGGAGTTAATCCACAATAACTCGATCACTGGAGTGCCCACTCACGCCACTACTGCTCAGTTTCGCACTCTCTTTCCGAGCAAAGAGGTTCTTCCAAGAGATATTTACAACTAGGGCTCCGAAAGGAATATG
>NPHW01004121.1:0-16553 GCA_002240705.1 Elaphomyces granulatus
AACGGATGCTGTTATCGCCAACTGGCTGCAAGATGCGGACAGCGTTTCTAGCCTAGAAAATTTGGCATTGCTAGATGATTTGTACAACTTTCGAAACACATGGATTCGAATCTTCCATGGCCATGGTCACCTATACCTATTAATTTAATTGTCGCGGAAAGTAACCTTTAATTGTATCAACTTTGTAGTCATAACGTAAATCTCTTAATTTTCTTGGTAATATTGCAGCACTATCTTATTATGACAGCATAGAGACGCTTTTCTTGATCCCGTAGTAGAAGGAATCTCTTCGTCTCGCCAGTCGATAGAATTCCTTTATGCTGACCGTCAAAATGCACTAATGATAAGACTCACATATAGACAAGTTAGGTCAGTAATTCTGAGATGCTCTGTCAATAATGCTCAAGACATTTCTTTCATAGCAAGGCTGAGCAAATGATATCGCGGTGGACATGAAGCATAACCCTTACGGCATCGATATCGTTTCCTCGGTACGTACTACATACCAGCTCTCGGAACTGAAACGGTAAAGATCTCAGGATATGATAGTAAAGCTAAAACAGATCATCTGATGATTGATCAATGCAAGATTGCTATGCTTATCTGTGAGGTATCATAGAATGAGCAAGAGGAGGAGGCGTCTAAGGCCCACGAATCACGATTTGTTCAACGTCCTATAGTAACCAGCCTATATACTTGCACCATGAATGACTGGTTGCAAGGTGCGAGATCTAGAGCTGAGTTGGACACTTAAAGACGCCAAGTTGTTCAGTTGTCGCCAGACTGAGATCTAGAATAACTATCATATCATATGATAGTAATAATGCGAACCCAGTGCAGGCTGTAACCTGTAGCACAATTCAGACTCTGATTATATACATCGCAAGATTTACGAAGTCAAGCCTTCAAAGTCAGTTCCAATTTAGATTAAGCCGCCCTCCAGCAAAAAGAACTTGGGCATATATGAGAGGATGATAATATGTAGTAATAATAATACCAGGCTTACCAGCCACTGGGCTAGGTTGTCGACAGCATCACCAGAGTTGAATTAAACCAATCGTTGATGTGAATCCACCAACCTGCTGTAGCTACTATTATGAGTGAAATTGTTGTATCAATCGCAATGACCGTTGAACCAGAATTTATCTTTATTAGTTTTTATTGTATTATACAAAAATGAAGTCATGAAAAGTAGTAATAATCACTTTCTATATCGACCTTACATTTCTTCACCGACCCAAATTCGCGTTAGAGCTTTTTATCAGTCTTCCAACCGGACTAAACCACCACGGCTCCGCCTCAGCCGCTCATCCAGGTTATCTTCTTCAAGTTGTCGATGTAATTGTGATACGAAGCGGCCACGTTCTGACCGCTGCTTTTCCTCTTTTTGACGCTCTCTATCCTCTCGCGCTGCGATTTCAGCCAGCCTTTGTTGCCGTTTCTCATCCAGATCATTTGCGTTGGACTGCATATCTGCAAGTTTTCGGTTACGCTCTTCAAGCCGGTCTCTCTCCTTGACTGAATCTCCGGGGTCGTAATCGTTATTTCCGCGCAGTGGGTCTCTTTTCGGATAGCCGTGAGCGTGACGCAAATGATCACGTTCTGGGTGGGGCCCAGGTGCTGAAGAGGTTGATGGGCCATGTCCACGATACGTGGAACGGTCGTCGCCAAATCTTCGTCCACGTTCACTATAGGTCAATGAGCGACCCCCTGAGAACTCTCGACTTCTATCTTTGTTATCATGACCGGGGCTGCCTTTTTCCTGGTGCCGTTTCTCCTTCCAGCCAAATTCCTCGCTCCGACGGCGTCTTGGGGATTGGCGCCCAGGTGATGAGGAGCGAGTGGATGGGTGATATGAACGGTCATTACGTCTCGGAGACATGGGAGGAGAATTTGATCGGTAACGGCGTGACCGATGGTGATGACGATTCCTATCATAATCATCATCTCTGTCTCTCCGACGTGCGTGACGATGCTTATTATCCCGATCATCATCTTCATGCCTCCGGTGCTGGTGGCTATGGCTCTGCTCACGGTTGCGGCGCATGGTCTCCTTGACCATCGACTCGTATGCAGCTTGTTCTCGTTTCTTCACTTCAAGAAGCGGATCAGCCCGAATCTTGTTCATTGTATCGCGTGCCGAATCAACGTTCTGCGGTGTATGAACGGCGACTAGGTCTACCCCTTTCTCTAGAGTCTTATTCTCATCATTCTTCAGTAGAATCCCGTCTATTCGTCGTTTCCCCAATAGGTAACTTTCCATCTCCTCTGAACATTGGCCACCCGCGTTCGCTGGCGCTTGGTACATCCACTCAACCCTCTGTTGCCTTGGTTTCCCGGCGGCCTCCTGCAGCCTTTCTAGCTCCTGAATTTGTCGCTCTTCATCTCGTTCGCGCCGTAATTGTTCGATGCGTTTGCGCTCTTCCAATGCCCTCTTCTCCTCCGCCCACACTTTCTCTTGGTTTCGTAGCAATGACGGATGCCATGATCTGAAAAGAAAGTTAGCAAAAAACCGCGATACATATGGATATAAAGGCTTACTTCTTCAAGTTGAGATCGCCACCCATGATGCCCTGGTAAACGTGAACGAACGCAGCTGGTGATAATAGTTAATGCTTATCACGGAGGTTGGATTGTCTTGGATGCTCCGTCAGCAGGCGGTAACTCACTCCGGTTAGTGGCTATACGTTTGAGGCTAGCGTACGTACCAAGGGCCGAGGCTTAGATTGGCTTAGATTGCTCTGGCCTCGGCACCTGGAAACCTTAATTAATGTACCGTTATAATTAGGACCCTAAGTCACGAATCGATCAATGAAATCGATAGCCTTTCTAACTCTCCTAGATGCGTGAGAACTAAGGTCCACTGAGGGATTTTGACATGCTTACCACTGCTTTGTTCCTCTCGCGCCGGGGTTGATGAGATGGACACCAGCTCAACGAAGCCCCGGACGGCGGATGTACCGACTACGACTTGGAAACAAATTTCAAGGCTGGCTCTCTTTCATCCCGTTCTTTCGTTGACCATATTGTTTTGGACATGGAAGTCCCTTCTGTTTTACATTGTCGTTGGCTGTCCGGGGCTGGGATATGATACCTCTTCCTCTTTATTGTTGCAGAAAGCTGGCGCCGCTCATCTGCATATGTCCTCTGGCCTCCTCAAGTTTGTGAGATGGGATTCGCTCTACTTTATTCAAATAGCCGAAAGAGATTATCTTTTCGAGCAGGAATGGGCCTTTGGTTACGGCTACACGAGGCTTTTGTCAAATTTACCATTCTGTATGTTCCAATTAATGCCCTTGAGAGTTTTTGGACCGCTGACAGTGTTTTAAGATTTCAATGGAACAGGGCAAGAAAATCGACTAGCCTATATCGCCGCTGTGGGAGTCAGCATCTCCCATATTGCTCACTTCTTATCCGTCCTCGTTCTGCACCGTCTGACACAGAATGTCTTTGGCACTAAAGGGAATGTTCATCAGGCTGTTAGCTTCATAGCCGCAGCCCTGCATGTTATCTCACCAGCAGGGGTTTTTCTCTCCGCTCCCTACGCGGAGCCAATATTTTCGCTACTCAATATGGTCGGCTACTACACTTACCTCTCCGCCCTTTTCGATGAAGATGCCGGCAGATGTCTCTCGAGGGATGTGAAATTCATCGTTGCAGGCATTACTCTCATGGCAGCCACTTTAGTCCGCAGTAACGGTATCCTGAGTGGATGTCTGTTTGCATATGATGCTGCTTTAGGTCTTGCTAAGATCGTGTCCCAAGGCCCCTCCAATATCAATATACAAAATATACGTCGACTATGTTTTGTCATCATGGGTGGTACCATTGTCTCCTTGGGAATCATTGGACCACAGTATCTTGCGTACAAGGACTACTGCATCACCGCGACCGCACCTCGGCCTTGGTGTAAACAGCTCATTCCAAGTATATATAGCTGGGTCCAGACTCATTATTGGTAGGTCAGCTATGGATACGCCTGCAAATGGGGTTGTGTTTGACCAAATTGATCGTCAGGGGTGTGGGCTTTCTTAAATACTGGACCGTTTCCAATCTTCCACTCTTCTGTGTTGCCTCGCCGATGCTGGTTCTCCTCTTCCAATCCTCCCGCATCGCGCTGACAAAGACTCTCACGGAGTGGATGTGGCCAGTCCTCCATGATGACCAAGTACCAACGATATACCTCCGAGAGTCGTTCCTGGTCCGACTAGCGATCGCTCAGGGACTACTTGCCATCTTGGCGGTAACACACTACCACGTGCAAATCATCAACCGGATATCCTCTGGATATCCTCTTTGGTATTGGTATATCCTCTCCCTGGCCTTTGAGCCACGTAAAGGTGTCTCCTCAGGCAGGTGTGATTTGTTCCATGCTGTCACGCAAATCATGGCAGCATATGCGCTCGTCCAGGCAGTTTTATTTGGTTCATTTCTGCCACCGGCTTGAATCCGTTCTGTTTACAGGAAATCGGGTTACGTGACATAGGGTGATAGTTACCTAATTAACTAATCAGGTGTACTATACTCATCTAATTTATATTTAGGCATGGATGTGTATGTCCGAACACATATATGTCTGCAGTGCCGGACCATCTGGAATGTTCTCGTTGTCCGGGTTGATGAGCAATCCGGATTGCGTGGATTGATGTTGCCTGGGGAAGACATACTAGTCCAGTTCTGTACATACATATTCGTCCTAGAATAGTACTAGTACCGAGTAGTACAGTCGCGTTACAATCTATGTATGTAGTCCTTTGGTTGGTCTGGTCGCGTTAATAAGGCTGCCTTGATACTCTACATAGTAAATTCCATTTAAAAATGTTATCTAGATAGTTACCTAGACCTGGAAAAGCATCAATAGGTTAACTTCTTATTTCTCTCTTATATTATTATGATATATATTGACACTACCTGTAATATAACTAATAGTTACGGTAAAAAAATAATAAGCTCCCGGTGAAGTCCTGACCTCGAGGCTCGAGTCCTGACTCCTGATCGTCCGACCGAGAACACTCTTGGAAAAAAAAAAAAAAAACACCTGCATCGCCTAAGAAGCTCCAGTTCAAAGCTTCCCAGCCGACCGTTTTTGTTTTTCTTTTCTTTTTTTTTTTTTTTCCCCCTTGGCTGGTCTTGAGTAGACTGGCGATGACCTTTGATCAAAAGGTTCACTGCCTACTATCCTTATTCTTATTATTAGAGCGTTCAAGACATTTACAGCTTTGGTGTCCTTCGTCGTGGTCGCACCCGCGCCTCGTCACCTCGTCGTACCAATAATAATATTTAAAGGAAGGCCGATGCGCACGAGGCTGAGGCAATTTCCCGTCATCAACAATCAAACTCTAGGGTAGTTCCTAACGCTCTTTCAGGGGATTGATATTCAACGAGGTGCTTTGTCCTTTTCAATCTATTTGCTTTCTTCTCTCTCCTTCAATGCTAACTAGTTCTCAGTTTCTATTGATCTAGATCTACATACACGCTCCTGATCCCTGAATAACCACGGCCTCTTACACCTCACGCGATCATGGACACGCAAGCCTCGAGGCTCTCGGCGCTTTTGACCTCAGATAACTTTCAAAATGTGCAAGAAATATCACGAGCCACCTCCCCCGGCGGTGAACCTTGCGAAGCTGACGGAACAACCCTGGACCTGAACAAGAAAGCCCGGGGTCGACCAAGAACATATCCCTACTTGAAATACCTGCCGTATGCCTTGGAGGATGAGGAGGAGAGGCAGCGCAATCTCCAGGAGATTCTTAACTGTCTCTACATCTCTGTGAAAGCCGGCGATTTCAGCCCGGGAGCGGTTCATTGGACACGTGAGCTTCGAGGATGGTTGTCGCTCAAGTTCGATCCCACACGGGAACAGAGGATCAAGCTAGTAAGATTGTTTTATGAACTTTCGCTTGCTCCGGGAATTGATCCTAGTGTTTCCGAGAGATTTGCCAGCATGTTCATGCTTCTCACAAAGTAGGCCGTCTCCCGTTCGTTGGGCCTTCATGTTTTCAACCGCGGCTACTGACTCTTACCTAGGCGTAAGCATTATTTACGGCCAATGAAAGACCTTGTATTGGATTGGAAGCCTCTTTTCAAGGAGCTCAGAAGCTTCGTTCTCCCTACGGAGTCGGGCTTGGTGCATTCTACCAACTTGAAGCGAAATATCAAAACACTAACTAAGCTTTGTGCATTCGCGCAGCTCTATTTTGATCCCTGCGAGCTACCAGGGATGTTGGAAGAATTCCTACCACATTACACTACCTCCTTCACCGAAGGCGCGTTTGTCGTGGTCGGTCTAATGAACCTACTCCTCCCGACCTCCCCAGCGCCGGAATCCAGAGCCGATCTATTACCTCAGAATTTTCTGCCGACTTATTTCCACTTATGGTCCCTGGTCAATCGATCAAAGACCTTCGATATGAACTTTTTGGATCTGCTTTCTCGGTTGGCCCGAGATTCATTGCCTGCTGGCTATATCCCCTTTTCAGAGTATGGTATCTTTACCAAAGATCAATCAGCTCTTATCTTTACAGCCATCCTGCGCCTATTGGAAATCCCTGTTGGACAGGCGACATCTCCGTATAGCGCCCTCGTTGATATCTCCGCTAGTTTGGGCATCATGCTCGATCGAGACCCGCGCAAGCACCCTGTCGCCCATCATATTGCGAGATGGATAGTAATGTCATTATCCCCGGCATGTCTAGAAGCTGAGGATTCAGTGTTGGCTCAGCTTGAAGGTCTCATCCAGGCTGTGGAGACATTCTTTCACCCCTCAAATTCAGGCGCCTGGACGAAAACCCTTGCGCAACTCGTGTACTACCTCGCTGACTTCTTTGTTATGCGCTGGAACCGTGAGCGGGATGGAGAAGTGGAAGTGCCGCCTGAGCGGAGATTAAACGAAGCATTGAGAAATCGCTTCGTTTTGTGTCTGCGCGATGTAATATTCATGGGTATATATGCTAAGAGTGGAACTGCGATGAATTTTTCCTTATCTACTTTACAAAGTCTGGCATATCTAGAGCCACATCTCATTCTCCCGGGAGCCTTGCAGAGAATATACCCATCCATGCAAGGCCTGGTCGAAGTACACCGTACGACTTCCTCTTTAAGGTCCTTGCAGGTCTTATCAAGAATAATGGTGCGGACGAAGGGATATCGTTGTCACGTTACCAGCCTCCTTGGCCTTGCATTACCCGGAATTGATGCGAATGATCTTGAAAAGTCTTTACATGCATTATCCTTTATGCAAGCCGTGTGTTACAATATTCCGTTTGAAGACTTAACAAAAGGGCGAGATGACGTTAACTGCAACATGCTCGCGATGCAGTGGATCACCGGGGAACTGGAAAGGATGGAGGTGGAAGGTGTGAACATTCAGCTCAATTATGACACCGACTTGAATGATGAGACCGAGGAAATGATTCTCCGTTCGTCGACAGCTGGCTTTGGCGAATTTTTGATATCTTTTCTCGGCCGCGTCTTTACCCTTTTGGAGAACCTGCCAGATGCAACCAGAGTGAGGAGCGGGTCCCCTGAAGAAAATGTTGTTAATACACTCCCGGCTACCCTGATGCCTTTGCTTGCGTCCCTGTCACCCGAGCTGTACGACATAGCCCTGACAAAAATAGCCGACTTCATTTCGAACCACGTGATCCATCAAGCTCGAGATGCTATGGCCTTTATCTGCAATGCTGTCTGCAAAGTTAACCCAGAGAAAGCCCTCAAGCGTTTCATTCCACTGCTGATACAGGCGATTCGTACCGAAATTGACGATAACGGTGCTGCTTCCACTAGAACTACTGGTTCTGACGTTCTGCCACGTGACCGAGCTCTTGTCTGGAATGTCAGCATGCTGAGCATGTGTGTTGTACATGTCGGAGATGCGGTTCTAAACCATAAAGAAGAACTCTTTAGTATTGCTGTTTACATGCAAGAGAAGTGTAAGGGCATACCGACAGTTCATATCTCCAACTTTATTCACCATCTACTCCTCAACCTCACGGTGATATACACAGTGGACTACTCGTTGTTCGAGCCGGATGCCCTCAAACAAGGAATCAACATCGAACATTGGGGCTACAGATCCGAACCTCGTAATTTAACAATTCGTTGGCATGTACCCAAGCGAGAAGAGCTGGAGTTTGCGGTTTCCCTGTTCCAGAACCAGGCGGAAACCGCTCTTGATCAACTTACTGCTTTGACAAATGAGACATCCAGCGTTAAGCGAGACGGAAGCGGCAAAGAATGGTCCGATGAAGTAACCAGAAAATTAGTCCTTCTACGTTTAATCATCTCTGGTATTTCGGTGCTTTTTGACCCAAGGGCCGTTTCGACAGCAGAGACGAATGGATCATCAGGAACATCGAGCGATATTGAGATGATTGAGGCAAATGGTCATTCCTCCGGTAGCGAGACGGACGATAGTGAAGAAGATTCTTCCCTGGATAGCTCTGATGAGTCGACGGTGAGGGAGACATTCCCGTACCCCACTGGGCATCCGCTGGATGAGGCCGACCCCTTATATGTAACAATCCATCATATCAGGGAGCGAGCTGGAAAGGTTCTCCACGAAGTCCACAGGTTCTTGACAGTGAAGCAGGAGGATGATGTTTCGTGCTTTGGGGCGTTATACACAGCATATCGCTCTTGGTTCATCGACGTGGGTATCGAAAGATCTGCTCATGTGCTGGATAGGGTTACACGACTCCTTGCCGCCGATATTCACCCATACAAGGTTAGTGGCGTCCGGAAAGACTATCCACGGCCACTCCTTGTACGAAGAGCAAACGTGTATCACTTGCAACGCTTAAGACATAATGCTGCTCCTCGACCTCGGTCGAAGCTGGACGAGACCCTACTGCTAGATGTAGCAGAATCATGTGTTTCTATTTACACGGATATTAGACGCAATGCACAGGGTGCTGGCGAATCGGCACTGAAGGCTGTTTGGGGTTCGCGACTCCTCGTTATTCCTCCTTTACTTAAGGCTCTTCAAAAGGCTCTCAAGGAGAATGATCATCCACGCATAAAAGGTGCACTCTATTCCTTGTTATTCGGAAGCCTTGCGAAAACTGTTGGTCGCCACTGGAAGTATACACCGGTGCTGATCAAGGCTTTCATTGACGCCAGCAGCGTGGATAAACCCTCAGTTCAAAAATTATGCTCGGGAGCCGTTTACCAAATTATGGATTATGGTCGTCCGATGGAGAGAATGGCTATCCTAGATCAGGATATTGTAAACTTAATAGCTCCGCCTGAAGTAGTTGAAGACAAAATAGAACAAAAGCGCGAGTCCATCAACAACAAGCGGATCTTAATTGAGAGGAAGAAAGCTGACCTGGCAGATGACCTCGTGGATCTAGCACGGACGTCACACTGGAAGATAGCTAGCCGCGCGGCTACGATTGTGGTGAGCATGGGTCTACGGTTCGATTACATCGCTAGCCGGAATTTGGTCAATCTCATAGCACTTGGATCGATCGACACGCATCCCGGTCTGCGCGGTATGTACTCACAGGCTCTAATCGCTTTATTTACCATGATAGATGTTCGAGCAATATGCAACCATAGCTATGAGAGTTACATACGCGGTGACCAGCATTTTCCGACAAAAATCCAGGTTCCTACCAAGCGGTATGAGAAAGGCTGGACAGAAGAATACCTGGCCAGCTTCGCTAAGCCAGAAGCTGAATATTACGTCGATCATGACTTCCCCGGCTGGCTCGTATGGGCAGAAACCATGCCTGCATTTAAGTCCAACGTTAGACATGATATTGAATATGATGGTCTTGAGTGGAAAGTACGATCTCAGATGGGAAAACTCTTCAACCGTGAATGGTTCTCCAAGTTCTTCATGTACCTTAAGCAAGAGCCGCGAGACGCTGCTGCAGATAAGTTCCGCATGGCTTGCGCGATGATGCTATTGTACGTCTTTGAATTGATGTTCAGAGACGAGCTTACTGCAGCTACTTTTGATGAAATTAAGGAGGAAATTGCAGTCGTGTTTGAAGATGGCAGTGATAAACACCAACACCGGGCGACTGCAGAAATCCTAGGGGCTTTGATAAGCTCCGTAACAGATACCAGTGTGGACAAAAGGATTTTGGTCTGGGAATATGCTTTCCCTATGATTCAACGTATATTTTCAGATGGACTCACGCCTGAAAATTCAGGATATTGGACTAATTTTCTACATATGATTCTTCAATCTCGAGATCCTCGTCGCTCCTGGCCTCTGGTAGACTGGCTGGCCAGCTTCAGGTTAGACATGGCCTCCAACGCTGCCTTCAAGGAAAGCTCTAAAATTGGTCTTTTGCATCAATGCATTATGGACGCTGGATGGCATTTTCAGTTAGAGAAACCGATCGTCGAAGATTTTCTCTCTCATCTCGATCACCCCTACAAAGGGGTGCGTGAAGCGATGGGGCAAACGTTAGGTTCCATATATCGCTCAAGGTATCACGAGTCATATCCCGACGTCGCTCATCTGATCCAGTCCCAAAAGTCCTTTTCGCCCATTGGCACATATACCTATAGTCCTTCAGAAGGATTTTCCAAGACCATACGTGGCGTTTTTGATAAGCTAGAGAAATGGCGACACGAACGACAGCCAGGCCAACAGACACAATCATCATACACTTCGGGGAGCAAAACAGTTTTGCTTTGGCTCGATTCAACTTTGTCTTCTCATGAGTGTACCCAGCTTGTCCCATTCTTTCCTAGCGTTTTCACCGAAGAGCTGCTGAACATGATGGACGTCAAAGAGGACCCCGAACTCCAATCTTTGGCGTATCATGTCTTTCGACATCTGCCTAATATTCCTCATCCGGCAGAACAAAATTCCTTATTTATTGAAACACTGATTCGAATCGGCCAAAGTTCGTCCTCCTGGCACCAGCGGCTTCGTGTTATGATCAACATGCAAATCATCTACTTCCGCCGTCTCTTCTTGGTTTCCGTGGATGATCGCGAAAGACTTTTCGATTGTATCGCAAGCATGCTCCAAGACACGCAACATGAGGTACGAGCTGGAGCGTCGGCTACTTTGTCGGGCATGATTCGCTGTTCCCCAGTTGGACTGCGTGACGCGATGGTCAAGAAGCTCCAAAATCGTTTCACGAAAACCCTCGTCGAGAATCCTTTTCCCAAGAAACCAAGGACACTTACTGGACGATCTTCCGCTGCATCTACTGGGACTAGCACCCCGACGCCGGAGCATACTCGACTTATAATTGTTCGACATGCTGCAGTGTTAGGTTTGGGTGCGCTTGTACAAGCCTTCCCTTACGCAAGTCCCCCACCACGCTGGATGCCTGGTGCCCTGACCACTCTAAGCACGAAGGCAGCCCATGACCCTGGCATTGTTGGGCAGAGTGTTAAGTCTATTATCAGTGAGTTTAAGAAAACGAGACAGGATACATGGCATATTGATGCAAAGGTAAGTTTTACTGTTAGGATCCGCTTTCCCTCAATATTATTCCAGTAATTAACTTGTTTGTTCTTAGGCCTTTACCCAGGATCAGCTAGAAGACCTCTCCGGTGTCCTCTGGAAGAGCTACTTCGCTTAGCTAATGCTGAAAATTGACGTTTCTATTTGGTAACATTTCCGTTTTCGGAAGTGGCCAAGACATCATGGAAATATAGGCTATGACATATAAAGAACATGTGTGTCTAGCAATTTAGGAAACGGCGCCTTTTTTGGTTATCGTCTCGTTTTTCATCTTTCTTTTTATTTTGCTTTCTGCCTGCTTCCGTTCCTCTCAGAGGCATTGCAATTCCCCAGCTCCGGCGGCTTGGAAAAGTACATACAGTCTGCTTATCAATGGCTAATCGATATTCGAAATGAACTTAGATTCGGATGATCTGTTGTGGCGAATTATTAGAATAATACTTGGTCCGGTAATGTGTTAGCGAAGGAAGGGTGTGCACTGTGAAATAATTTGAATTTACTCTTCTCATATACTACATACCTAGGTACTGTTCTCTCCGTTTTCATTTTAGGAGAATGAGCCTTTTCAGCTTCATTATGAACTTGGTAACTAGTGCTTGTACTTGAAGTTACCTTCCCATTGTTTAGTGTTAAATGGTTCATTAAGCCACAAGCAAATATTGAATGTTGAATGAATTCCTGGAGTATGTTAACGTTATTCATCAAGCAAAATCAAATCCACACCAACTCGTATTTCTCGTATTTTGCCTCGGAACAAAGGTTCTTCCGGTCCGGCCACCTGTAGTAGTTAACTAAGCCTCTTTTGAGTTAGCATGTGCTAAGTAAAGCCGGCTTCGGTGGAACTTCATTCCAGTCATAAGTCAGGTGACTAGTCTAGGTAGCGATCTAGGTTCCAGTTATATTTTTATCTTCCACCTATCGACAAGCTATACATTTGGAGGATAGGCATCTGGTTGTATTTACACTTTGACATCACCATTTGAACTGTAGGGGTGAAGAGCGAAAGCCTGCCCGGGGCAGTGGCCTTCTCGCAATGGCTCCAAAGGACACCTTCTTCCGCTCGGCTGATATGAGCTTGACCCAGCTCTATATCGCAAATGAAATTGGTCGAGAGGTCGTTAGTGCCTTGGGGGAGCTGGGAGAAGTGCAGTTCAGAGATGTTAGTATTCTACGTTTAAACCCTCCAGTTAAGGATCTGGCGTTTCGAAGTGAACAACGCTAATGGATACCTCTGGGATGAATAGCTCAATCCCGACACCAATGCTTTCCAGAGGACGTTCACCAAGGAGATTCGGCGGCTAGATAATATTGAGAGGCAGCTACGTATGTCTGAACTTCATTGATCAACTATCATTGGGGTTGGGAGCTGATAATGAGGTTGCCTAGATTATTTCCGTGCTCAGATGGATAAGGCCAGCATTCCGATGAGGCCTTCATCTGAGTTTGATGACATCCTAACCGCACCATCTGCAGCGGAAATTGATGAACTTGCCGAACGCAGCGAGAGCCTGGAGCAGAGAATTGCTTCTCTGAATGAAAGTTACGAGACCTTTAAGAAGCGTGAGGTTGATCTTACCGAATGGCGTTGGGTTTTAAGGGAGGCTGGTGGTTTTTTTGACCGAGTATGGCCTCGCTATGTTGTTCGATGGTGCCAGTGAGATTCAGTGACTGATCCACTCGTGTAGGCCCACGGTCATACTGACGAGATACGTCCTTCTGTCGATAATGATGAAGCACCCTTACTCCGAGACGTGGAGCATCAGACTCAAAGTCAAAATAGCGATTCTCAGGGCCAGCAATCCTTTTCCGTTATGAATATTGGCTTTGTTTCCGGGGTTATTCCGAGAGACCGGATTGGAGCCTTTGAGCGTATCCTGTGGCGTACCTTGCGAGGCAATCTTTACATGAATCAGTCGGAAATTCCAGAGCCAATTGTTAATCCGGCAAATAATGAGCAGGTTCAAAAGAATGTGTTCGTGATTTTCATTCATGGAAAGGAGATTCTGGCAAAGATTAGGAAGATCTCCGAATCCCTCGGAGCCAGCTTGTATCCCGTTGATGAAAACAACGAGATACGGAGAGATCAAATCCACGAGGTCAACACAAGTCTTAGTGACATTGAAAGTGTCCTACGGAATACTAAAACCACCCTCGATGCCGAGCTAACTCAAATTGCTCGCTCGTTAGCTGCTTGGTTGATCATTGTCAAGAAGGAGAAAGCCGTCTACCACACGCTTAACAAGTTTTCCTACGACCAAGCAAGGAAAACGCTAATTGCGGAAGTTTGGTGCCCAACAAATTCACTCACATTGATTAAGTCAACCCTGCAAGATGTGAATGATCGCGCCGGCTTGCCTGTGCCTACAGTCGTCAATCAAATTAAAACCAACAAGACTCCTCCCACATATGTCAAGACAAATAAGTTCACCGAGGCTTTCCAGACGATCATCAATGCATACGGAATCTCCAAGTACTCTGAGATTAACCCGGGTTTGCCCACCATAGTGACTTTCCCGTTTCTCTTCGCGGTCATGTTCGGTGACTTTGGTCATGGTTTCCTAATGATTCTCGCAGCTGCTGCCATGATTTTCTGGGAGAAAAAACTACTTCGGACCAAGCTGGATGAACTTACCTACATGGCTTTCTACGGTCGCTATATCATGCTGATGATGGGTTTATTTTCGATGTACACTGGTTTGATCTACAACGACGTCTTCTCAAAGTCATTCACAGTATTCCCCAGTGCGTGGAAATGGCCAGAAAATATTGACGAGGGGCAGCTAGTGGAGGCGTCACTAAAGGGAGACTACCGCTATCCCTTCGGATTAGATTGGAACTGGCATGAAGCGGAGAACTCTCTCCTTTTCACGAACAGTTTTAAAATGAAGTTGAGTATCCTGTTGGGCTGGTCTCATGTGCGTATCTGTCCATTCGTCCATGAAGATATCAAGGCTGATGACTGTAGATGACATACTCTCTATGTCTGCAATACCTCAACGCGCGGCATTTCAAGTCGAATGTGGACATTTTTGGTAATTTTCTTCCTGGAATGCTTTTCTTCCAGTCCATTTTCGGTTATCTAGTTGTCACCATTGTATATAAGTGGTCTGTTGACTGGACTGATCTCAAATCTCCTCCTGGCCTCCTTAATATGCTGATTTTCATGTTCCTTTCACCGGGTAATGTCGAGGATCCACTCTACTCTGGACAGGCGGTAGTCCAAGTTGTTTTGTTGCTTCTTGCTGTCATCCAGGTTCCCATCATGCTCTTCCTGAAACCTCTTTGGCTTCGACGTGAACACAATCGCGCGCGAGAGCTCGGGTACAGGGGTCTTGGAGAGCAGTCAAGGGTTAGTGCACTTGATGAGGATACCGAAATGGATGGTCAGCTGTCGGAAGGACGCGGTAGCATCGCCAGTGATGGCGAAGGTGTTGCGATGATTATCCAAGATCTCGGCGAAGAAGAGCACGAGAAATTTGACTTTACTGATATGATGATCCACCAGGTTATTCATACTATCGGTGAGTTCCCCACGCTCTGAGACAAAAATGCTCTGACATGTCAGCTGACGGATAGCTAGAATTTTGCCTCAATTGCATCTCCCATACTGCTTCATACCTTCGTCTTTGGGCTCTATCCCTGGCGCACCAGCAACTTTCGATCGTTCTCTGGGACATGACCCTAGGCGGGGCTTTCAAAACGGAGTCTCCCGGCATTCGCGTCGTGATGATCGTCTTTACCTTCTACCTATGGTTCTTCTTGACGATAGCGATCCTCTGTGTTATGGAGGGAACCAGCGCAATGTTACATTCTCTCCGTTTACACTGGGTTGAGGCGATGAGTAAGCATTTCATCGGCGACGGGATCCCATTTCAGCCTTTCAGTTTTAAGACTCTCCTTGAGGAGGACCCGGTGGATTAGGGTGGGTTATTTTCCGCCGTCCGTTTCTTTTTGTTTTGAGTTGCATACAGTACATTAGTTGTAGAAATAGGATATTGATATATAATTTATTTGACCAGGGAGACCCCCGATAAAGAATAAATACGCACGGAAACGAAGACGAATTTGAAACAGGATTATGTATGTACCCCTCACCCCTTCTCTTGGAGAAACCTGTAGGTTATGATAGGACCCTGGACTTTTAGATTCATCATCATATGCATTTGATACTCCAGTTCCCGTTTGGGCCTAGCTCCATGTATATAGCTGGGAAAATGTGAGCTCTTACATACACAGCATCTTCATATCAGTAGTTACCTGTTGCGGACAATCAGACATACCTATACTACATGGTCAGAGCACACGTGCAGTCGTCAAACGGTCGTCCTTTCCTCATTTGTTGCTATATATTTGTGGGGGTTCTACAGTGCTATCATACTCGGATTTTATAATAAGCCCCATAATAATTGAATCCAAGTTTACGAAGTCAAGGGCCGGTCCGGCCGGATAGAAGATATGATAGAAGTATGATCAACCCATGGTACAGATGATTAGGTAGCTATGTAGTTATTAATGGAGAGGCCGTCCAGGGCCTGGACAAATCACCCAAGCTTTCCTTCCCATGGTTCCACGTAATTTAGTTATTAGGCGGTCCTTTTTAGAAAGTTAAAAGGGTGAGCACTACTGAGGAAGCGGTGGAAAATCAAATGTAAATTTTATAATATGCTCCAGTTACTAACAAACACCTTCCAAGGTCCTTATTTCGGTGGAGCAGACCGCAGGGAACAGCCCAATCAAACGTGGTGACGGGCAATTTCTATTTGCTGCCGAACTATGATATAAAGACTAGAAAAGAGGAGAGTTTGCTAGCTTGACGATATGTACGAATGGGGAATGCGGGTCCCTTATCCCATTTATGATTTAATTAATACATGGAGCATCCGTAAAGACCTCAGAGCTGCAGGCCCCGATTGAATGGATACTGTGCTTCCTCTCATACATATATATGTATAGAATCTAGACTAGATCAATCTATGATAGTGTACAGACAGATTATTGCCACATTGTGACGTTTGAGTTTATTGGGAGTTTCTAAGGAGCACCCCCCATGTTGCTAAGGAGCACCCCCTTTTACCCCACCCGGTAATATTACAGTGCCATAAAACCAGAG
>NPHW01004123.1:0-25455 GCA_002240705.1 Elaphomyces granulatus
ATGAAGAACCATCGGTGAGCAAACATACCTGAGACTAAGCAACAACTTTTACTACTTTTGTTGCATAGTTTTCTTCACAGCATTGCAGGCAACACATGAGGTAATGGTAAGATTTTTTTAAATATATGGAAACAGGAGGATCCTAATGTAAGTTTCCAATATTTTATTCAGGAAAAATGATTGAAAGGCAGGTGAAGAAGTAGGGAAATGATGGCCTTCCAGGAACAATATTTTTTTGATGGGGTACGGAGGGTGGGGCCAGGGAATGGTTAGTGACGGAGAAGTCAGGTCCTTAGATTTTTCCATTAGTGAGGCTGTCTACAATTTCACAAATCCTCCTCATTGGACAAAACGCCCTGCGCCTCGTGCACGGACGAAGGGCACTTTGACGGGTTTATACGGTAGACAAGTTAAAGCCCGGCCAGACCAGAGATTATCTGGAGAATATCATAGTTTAATTAAGGTGCTTCGCATCATACTCTTCATCGTCTCACTTTTTCGCTTTTTTTTTTCATCCTTCTTTCTTCCCTCGTATTATGTAGATACTTTATTATTACCAAGAATGGATACTCCTAGAGTCCCAATCTGTGCTGGAGTGTATTTGTAATTAACATTAACTTTATGCAAGTAAGCCCTTAGTGAGAGCAAGCATGAACTTGGGAATCGGATAGAGACTATGTACAGATTCGTATCTTTAACAATTGTTATTATATTAATAACACGTACTGCACAACCTTAAGGCTCATTATTTAAACACTCTATGACTTGCACTTGTAAGATTGATATGTACCCCTATTTTAAAATATAGATTATCTTGGCGGGACCTTCAGGCCGGCCGCTAGATTGGTCCCACTGTAAACCAGGGCTACGGGTAGTTAGTGGTAGGCCAATCAAAGGGTGCCGGAAGTAAGATGCCATGTCACAACTCCGCAAAACCTTTTAAATGCTATACTCGTAGCACCTATTATTCGCTTCCTATGAGCGAAGCGAATAGGTAGGTGCTACGAGTATCATGTGTTTATTAAAGTCCTGAATATTTATGTCACAAATTTTTGCATATCTAGCAATTGGTTGATGAATGGAATCATGGATGGGATATCATATCAATATCTTAGCTATGATGTTCTAAGTATTCGAACTAGTTATATGTAATTATTCAGTAGATAAATTTTCCAGTTTAGTAATAATAATAATAATAATAATCAGGGGGTAGGTCAGGGGCGAAAGGTATGTTGCTGATTCATAACTTAATAAGTACCTAGTCTGTAGTAGGTGCCCAATAGCGAACGCCCCTGACGTACGTATGTATGATAATGCCAGTTATGTAGCATACTTTCCGATCTGCAGATCCGGTATATATGTAGAAGGGATCGTAGGAAAGCAAATTATATCCCTACCATAGGATACATCTGAGAAGATTCACATTCTTTAACAATTTCTGTACAGAGAATATGCGAATTTTGATATGATACATATGAGATCAAGAGCTACATGTATGATAGCTGTCTGCAGGGCCTTCTTGTGGAACGCCATAGTTATTAATTAGTGAAGCGCCATCGTAATTAGAGTTAGGTTTAACTATAGAGTTAGGTTATCCGGGAATTGGTTCCACCCGCCCACTATCCAGTGGTACTATTTACTTGGACCCTTGGGAGTGGCTTGGAAGGCACAAATCAGATTTATGTATTCAATATTTTTACTTTTTTCTATATATGTATGATATACACAAGTCAACCCCGGGCTGTTTACTCATACATTGCACCTTGCATAGAGAGCTATCATCCGAGACTATGCAGTAACACTTTAGCTAGCTATACTGATAACGGAAAATGGCTGAAAGCTGGTTACCCAATTTGGCTATTGGAGACCTCAGACCTGTACAACTCCTTGGCTATTATCTTGTTCACCGTTGCAATCTTTGACAGATATCAAGAAAGCATTGCGCCTTCTATCATACAACTGATTTCCCAGGCGTCTGAGGTCAATCGAGCCTCGTCTTTGTTTTCAAACACTCATTTGTTATACATTCGTTAACCATTGATTATTTGTTTTTCTTGACTTGCCATTCATTCCTGTCATTCTCTTTTCGTCTATCCTCAATTGTTGCTAGACAGTTTCTACATGTAGTTGCTTCTTTATCGAGCAAACTCGTTGAGTTCCGTCAATTGGTAATTTCAATTTCCGAGGTCAACTCTTTCAACCATGTATAGGTTGTGCTGCTTTGCCGTTCTCGTGGCGACAGCCTCTGGAGCAGCATTATCAATCCCACCGGCAGCTCCAACTTCAGCTTACAAGCCAATTCCGCTGCAAGCAAACCTACCGAGACGACCGTGAGTATCCTGTATCTTCCTTTCGCGAATGAATGCTCATTTCTACGTGGGATAGAAACGATCCACTGCCTGGTCACAATACCACCTACGACCCCCCTACCGTGACATCGTCCGTATTTGCTGCGGCTAATCTCCTGGCAGCTCCAGGATGCGCAGGTCCTGTTCAGAGTCAACCGAAAACCTTCTGGCTTGACCAGCAGGACCACACTGGCTCGGCTCGTGGTTATGCCCCTTTTATTTCCGGCTACTACACTTACCCAGTCTATCGCAATGTTTTGGACTACTCTGTGCGGAACGACGGAACCGGTGACCAAACGGCCAATCTGCAGAATGCCATTTACACCGACGGCCGTGGTGGCAGCCGTAAAGGCCAAGGAGTGACTTATGAGCCCGCCGAAGTCTTTTTACCGGGGGGAACGTATCAACTCAAGAGCACGCTCAACCTCCTCATGAATACAATCATTGTTGGAGATCCCCTCAACCCTCCAGTCATCAAGGCAGCTCCGGATTTCACAGGTGACACACTCGTCAACGGCTATGATGACATAAATAATGATGCGAGTGGAAATCACCATGGCGAATTGAATTTTTTGACGATGATTAAGAATGTAATAATCGACACGACTGCCCTTCCTGGAGGCAATTCCTTCACTGCTCTTCAATGGGGTGTTGCCCAGGGTTGCGGCCTGACGAATGTCAAGATTAATATGCCTCTGTTCTCAACTGGTCACACAGGCATTCTTTTGAGCGGTGGCTCGACAATCGCGGTCACAGACGTGGTACGTACTTCTCCATCTTTCTACCAATCACTCTTGATACTAACAAGGGACACTGGTGCAGACTATCGTTGGGGGAGGTGTTGGTATCCAGAATTCAAATCAGCAGGTCAACTTTAAAAATATTTACTTCCAACAGTGTAGGACTGCCTTCGCTGCCACTGGTGGTTTTACAGTCCTCCTTCAAGGAGCGACATTCGACACCTGCGGACTGGGGGTGGACGTTACGACCCTTGGGACGCTAGTTCTTTTAGATTCTCATTCGACAAATTCAGGCACCGTCGTCCATTTTCATGACTCGTCCAACGACTCAGGCAACAGAAACAGCCAGATACTGATCCAGAATCTAGTTCATGACTCCAGTAACCCAATTGCTGTGGATGATTCGGGCAAGACGAGACTGGCAGCCACTAATTATGTCGATACTTGGGTCTTTGGGAATTTGATTCCTGGGGTTTACCAAAGCGGGAAGTCACTGACGACGTCACGGCCCGGGGCTCTTCTATCCAATGGGAAGTTCTTTACCAAGGCGGCGCCGACGTACGCTCAGTACGCCAGCGATCAGATCGTCAACGTCAAGGCAGTGTCAGGCTATCCGGTGATGGGCGATGGCCGCACCGATGACTCTGCCAGTCTCAATGCCATCTTGCGTCAAAATGCCCATAACTGCAAAATCACTTATTTCCCCTATGGGGTTTATGTGGTTCTCAACACCTTGATTATCCCGCCAGGATCACGCATCATTGGGGAAGCGTGGTCAGTGATCACCGGCTCAGGCATTACCTTCAGTGATCCTAACAACCCAAAGCCAGTGGTTCAGGTTGGATCTCCGGGAGATGTTGGTGTTGTTGAAATTCAAGAGATGAGGTTCACCGTTGCACAAACGTCGCCTGGCGCGAAAATAGTTGAAGTTAACGTGGCTGGAGCTAACCCTGGTGATGTCGGGTTTTGGAATTGTCTTATCACAGTTGGCGGAACGGCCGATACAACCATTTCAAGAACCTGCACTAACCAGGATCCGACTAATTGCATGGCAGCATTTGTCATGATGCACCTAACGAAGACATCCTCCACCTATATCGAAAACGTTTGGGGTTGGACTGCGGACCACAACATGGATGATTCGACGAGCCCAATTATTATTTCTACGGGTCGTGGATTACTTGTTGAAGCTACTAAGGGCACTTGGCTTCCTGGCACGGGGTTTGAACACAATTGGCTGTATAATTATAACTTCAACCAAGCTCAGAACATTTTTGCTGGCATGCTGCAGTCAGAAACTCCTTATATGCAAGGGTCTGGAGCGATCAAGACAGTACCGGCGCCATGGACCGTAAGACCTGACTATGGAGACCCTGACTATTCCTGGTGCGCCAGTGGAGACCAGAAATGTCGCACGGCGCTGGCAACGAACGTCAATGGCGGCTCAGATGTCGCACTGTACAATTCGGCTGCATGGGCATTTTTCAGTGGTCCATGGTATGGTGACTATTCGAAGCTCTGCCAAGGGACCTGTCAGACAAACATGATGCGAGTTGCAAATTCCCCGATAAATTTGATCTGGTATTCCATCAGCACCAGGTCCGCTGATATCGTGGTTCTCGATGGAAAAACCAATCCATCCATGTTAAATAACCCAGGGGGCTGGGGAGCAATCATCCAGGCTTATAGGCAATTTGCCGCATAATTACTTGCAGATACCGTAATTTCCATTTCTGCTGGTAGATTTGGTTGACACTTCATTTGTTGTCCTCCAATAAAAGCCATATATTGCAAAGATGTATATGGATTTTTGACATACATATGTATATATAGATTGCTTTCGTATGCTTTGATGTATCCAACGAAATATATGGTACTACGGAGGCTTCTTTTGCTACTTAGTACTATATCATAAATAGAAACTTCCAATGATTTCTTTGAGCGTTTCCGGAGCATAATGCAAGTGCCACCTATGTAAAGCCTACCAGGATCTTGCAAAAATATTCAACAGATGTGACCAGGTTAGCAAAACTATTCCCATTTTTATACTAGAGCCAGTCGCTACATATGTGCACGAGTGAACAAAATAAAGCTTAACTATGTAATATCCGTCACCGCTCTCGCTGTTGTCTGAAACTTCTTTCTCGTTCTTTCGTGTATCTAAAACAACAATACCATCCCAGTTTCATGGAGGAGTCTGCGCTGCTCCACCTAAAACGAAGCGAGCTAGAGAGGGGGTTCTCGCGGGCCGCAGAGCGGTTATAACTTATCAGTTGGCTAGTAAGGTATAAAAGCTCATAGGTAACAAAGAGAAGGTAGAAATAGTTATACTTTCTTTGATGGACACATACTCCTTTAATTTACACTATCTTGTGGAGTTGCTTCAGCGTAAGTTGGCCTAGCTAGTCTCGTCTATTTGACTTGAACTCAACTGACTACCATGATAGGTAACCGTATTGAGGTTAGCTTCCCACGGGTAAAATATCTATTGCCCTTAACCCTGTTCCGAAGGGGAGAGATATTCCCAACTTTCCAATGTCGTGTGCTCTCTTACCTGACACAATCTTCAAATTAATCGTTGGGGACATAATAAAAATATCCAAGCGGTATGGAACCATATGGACAAGCACCAGAACGACAACGTCGTATTCATCGAAGTTGAATTGGAAATGACTGGATTTCTTTGCGTAAGTAATTGCTGAATGTGATAGTACGGTTCAGCATACTCTTGAATCAGGAACCGACTGACATTCTGCAGCTTGTTAGGTAACTTCATGAACTACCGTAAGGAATATAGTTTGCCCATACCACATAGTCAGCATACTGTGCGATGGCAGGACATTCTACTTCTTCGAGCTCACTCTCCAGGACCACAGAGAAAACCCACGATTTTCTCTCGGAAAATTTCCGGATGGCAAAAAGGGAATTAAAGAAAGGGAATTAATATACAAAGTTCAAATCCGGAATTGGCGGGTTCTGCAAACCTACATGGTCCTATTCCAAGTGTGGAACGGAATTCGTTTCATGTCAAACGAGTTAGAGTCATTAGAGGCCTACGCTGACCGCTAGGACTGTTCCCGATACCTAGGTAGTTACTGCCGGTCCGCCAATTTTGCCGCTATTTGCCATTACGATATTGGCGACATGTATCTTTGCCGATACGGTCCGGTGCCTTAGCGTCCTCATTAGCACAGTATCCCACATCGCGGGATATATGTAACCTCCGGAAGGCTCTTGGCCCGAGAGGCACTTCCATGCCGGCATCCAGCGTTTGCCGCTCCATGGAGTCTCTCAAGTTGGCATAGGGAAAGGCTTGTCCTGAGACACGTGCAGGCCATCAAGATAGGGGTCTTGAGCTCTGACTCCTTCCATCGGAGCGGCGTGCATTGGACGAGCAGCCTGTGCGCTCGTCTAATTGACTGCGGCGAATGCCTTGTCACGGATCGCGAGACCGACAACGATGGTGATAGGACAGAAGATCAACATGTCGGTGGTGAAGAAGAAGAAGATAGAACTAGTTAGCACGATCCTCGTCGGGAATCGATACGAAGGACACGTACGACCGTGGTTTGCGGTCTTCGCCTTTGTAGTGAACCAGCTTGACGGCCATCACTAAGACGTCTCTGCTGGTCTCGGGATGACTGACAGCCGCTAGCAGAAGGTCCTCGTAGCAGTTTCCTAACTGCCTGACCCGAGAGTAGTCGTCCGGCGCCTGGTCCTCGGAGTCAGCGTCTTTCTGTGCTTTCCGGCCAAATATCTCCTCCAAGGAGCCGTCCTTGGGCGGCTGCTTTTCGTTGTCCACAAACTCGCCAGAACGTCCTCCTGTATAACTGAGGAACAGGTAGGTCCCCGAAAGCTCCATGCATTGCCGCTCGGAAGGGAAGATGCCGGTGTCGTTCAAGGGCCATCGAGATCGATGACCGGTTTGCCGCCGACGTTAGGCTGAGACAAGAGTGCCATGGTGGAACGGCCAACGTACTGGTGTCAGAATGACAGAGCCCTAGGGATTGGGACGTAGACGATGTTCGAAGTGTCGCACCCACTTCACGATCCTAATGAGGGTGCAGAGTTTTAGGGGTAAAAGGAACCTCCCCCTTTCTTGTACTTTAGNNAATACACACAACAACAACTAGAAGAGCAAGCTCTTAACAAGCATCTAAATCACCATAGAGTAACTGAGCTATTGCCCTGTGTGACAGATAGGTAAGGGAACGAAGACATTTTTAACTCCACTGGGCCTTGGCGACAGGGACGTGTCACGTGGGAAGTAGAGTACATGCCGACATGCAGATGCCCTCTGTTTGCCTCAGGTACTCAGACCTCTGCCCTAAATTGCCGAAACGAGCTAACATAAGCCCCTGCAGTGATAGTAACCAGTCATCTGGTTTAAAAATACATTAGAAACTTTTCTAGGATTTATTAATGGACCCCTCTGAGTGGACAATGTGGAGCATGCGAGATAATAGTAGGCTGTATTGCCAGTTTTGGTTTATGTCTAACAGCTGTTACCCCTGGCATTGAAGTTTCATTATACGCCCAGCTGAATGTACATAGGTAACGTTCATATATAAATTATTAAGACGCAATCCATTCAAGAATGTTGGATCCTTTAATTAAGACGCCGTTTTGGCCCCATCCGGTCCATCTATTTACATCTTCGTTGATCGGATTTCAAATAACTAGGTTTTTTTGCTTTGTCACCTCTATCCCGAAGTTTGGCTTCGCTTATCTATATCGCAAAGTACCAACTTCTAGGGTTCGTTCTTCCCTTGTGTTTTGTCATAGGGCCAGTTTATTACTGAGCCCGTCACTCTATCAGTTCATGGGAATTGCTTTATCATAAATCGTCCACAGTTTTACTAATTTCGCACGTGCTACAGAGATATCTAATATGGATTCCCCGCCAGGCCTTGAAGTCAACACTCAACATTCTAATCTTGAGCCCGCATATCCGGTCCAAGGTCCACAATTCTATGACCCCTACTCATGGAACGAATCGGACAACTGGAAAGCCTCAAATGATGAACTACTACCACCCAAGTCGCGCTTCTGTGGACTGAGTCGAAGAATATTCTGGATATGGATAGTGGTAGCAGCAGCCATCGTCGTCGCTGTTGCGCTTGGCGTTGGCCTTGGTCTCGGACTCTCCAAGGAGCGCAGCTCCGCAAACGTATCTCCACAGCAGATGCCAACTCTCTCCACATCAAGTACAACAAGTACAGCATCCTCAAACGCAAATTTAGTATTTACTGCACAGGTTGGAACGGTTAACGGGACATCAGCAACTCTTTACCGCGACTGCCCATCTACCAACAACAGCCTATATTCTGTCCAGTATAGTTCTACAACATATGAGTTTCGAAAGCTGTGCAATATGAGGTCCCCAATTCACGTACAGGACAATAACTGGGTGAATCAACCAACTTCAAGTCTAAACAACTGCATCAATCTCTGTGTGGCGTGGAATCAAAACAACGTTACGAATAGTGATGCAGGCAATGTCTGCTCAGCGGTGTGCTGGCGATATGGCTTCATAAACGATGACTGGCCTGGACAATGTTTTGGGTTCACAACCACTAATACCTCAAGTGGAAGCGACAACATTCCCGACGACATCTGTGATTCTGCCATTTGGATCAATCAGAAATGAAAACTACAGGATTACCGTTGTCAGAATTGCGTAATTCCATTATCAGTTGTATATCTAGTATTGGAAGTGATACCTTGTACCAT
The DNA here is from genome assembly GCA_002240705.1 of Elaphomyces granulatus. NCBI lineage: Eukaryota > Fungi > Ascomycota > Eurotiomycetes > Eurotiales > Elaphomycetaceae > Elaphomyces > Elaphomyces granulatus. Next base: position 8,822 of record NPHW01004123.1, read on the forward strand.
CACTTTCAGCAATGACTTGCGCAAAGAAATCCAGTTATTCTGTTTCATTTCCCATGTATAGTTTAACCTCGATAAATATGACGTTGACTCCACCGTACGTCTTGTACTGATACTCGATTCGGCCCCGTGTTGTCATTGTTCTCTCTAAGGAGGCTTCTGGGGTATTTTCAAGTAGTCCATCAAACTGAGCAACTATCGCGTCGAAGTACTACACACAAGTTAGCAGCAAATTTCTTATACAATGGAAAACTATTCAAAAGGGAAGTTATTGATGACATACACTAGCAAGGTATCGTGCCCTAGCCTCCTCGTTCTGGTGCTTGTCCATGGTTCCATACTGCTTGGATATTTTCATTATGTCCCCAACGATTGACTTTAAGGTTGTGTCAGGTAAGAGAGCACACGACATTGGAAAGTTGGGAATATCTCTCCCTTTCAGAACACTACTCTGAGGGGAATATCTTGATATTTTACACGTGAGAAGCTAACCTCAAGACGGTTACCTATCATGATAGTCAGTTGAGTTCAAGTCAAATAGACGAGACTAGCTAGGTCAACTTACGCTGTAGCAACTCCACAAGATAGTGGAAATCAAAGGAGTATGTGTCCATCAAGGAAAGTATATCTGCCCTCTCTTTGTTATCTATGAGCGTTTCTACCTCCATAGCCAAGTCCTCATCACTGATAACCGCTCTGCCGCCCGCAAGAACGGTGAACCCTCTCAGTTTTGACAGGTTCGGCTTGAGGCTCATTTGCCTTTGATGTGTTAGCTGCTACACGTGATCGCTTCGTTTTCACAGATGGAGCTTGCCTTAAAGATGGAGCAGCAGGTTTATCAGCAGGGACTCCTCTCTTTGGCCGGGCCATATTGATGTTTCCCAATAATATAGGAATGTAAACATGTCAGGTGAAGCTGATATTGTTGCTGCTGGATAATGTACATGTACTCTCACCGTGAAAGTCCAGAGTAAATTAGGAAAAAAGAAGCGATGTAAGACGGTTTTCTTGTGCAAGGTATAAGTGAAGAGGGAGTTGCCAGAGTGCAACCTGAAAACTCTGACTCTCAGGCTGTCCTGATTATTTAAAAATGTAAAATAATATGACGTGACAGAAGCATAAAGTACGACCTAAGGCGGAAATGATGGGCAGAATAGAGAGGTAAGGCAGTAAGCGGAGAGGGACGGCAGAATCACCGATCCTACATAATTATTCTATTAACTTATAAGAATTGGTTTGGATTGACATGATGACTTCAACAATGCTAGAACGAGCGCTCAGAGAGTCGCACCGCCATTTTAGATCTAGATATTTTTGCACTACGGCCGGCGTAGATTTCCGCCACAGTCAAAGTTGATCTCTCCGGCGGCAGGAATGAGCCGCTGATCATGTCTCAAATTGACAAATATGACAGTGATGACGAAGAAACGAAGAAGATAGTACGGTATCTCTTGATCGAAATTCCACCATATATCGCATCAGAGGCAATTCTGGAGTACATACCACATTTACCTGAACCAGAGCAGTCTCCAATCAGTGGGTGCCAAGCAAAAGTTACCTCTGCAAAGAAGAAAGACGTGCAACCGAAGGAAAATCTCAATGAGATTTCTAATATGTTTGTTCCGTTGACAACCTTATTCTCACGATGGCTATATCAAAAAGATAGGGCGAGTTTTAACATTTTATCAAAAGCAGGCGTGCCTAATCCTGTGACGGGATCCCACCCCCGGGTAGCTTCCCAACTTGCGTTAGGGACAATACCGCTCCCAACTACAGTCCGGTTCAACATGTTGCCGCCATCACAACCAATGCTGTTACCACTGGTGATATCGTTAAGACCTGAACACCCACTACCGTAAAGCCATGGATTAAGAAATCCCATTGGAGGTTTGCCGGCCTGAAGTCGAGCATCATTCAACAAGGCTATGACCCCAGCAAAAACCGGAGTGGAGCAAGATGTGCCATACAAAGTGACGAGTGTGCTCTTGTCTATCACAGGGAACTTGACACCTTGAGCGGAAACATCGGGGAAGCCTCGACCCGAAGGGTTAAATAATCCGTTCCATTTGTTGCCTAGGTTGGCCACATACTCATTGACCACCGAGGCCTGGTATTCTGGAGCGCTCCACAGGTTAGAGAAGCCACCGGATGAGAAGAATGCTGCCACTTCTGGCTGCCCTGTAGTAGCCCCGACTGATGTTACCCAGGGACAGGCGGCGGGAAACTGGGGCATAAAGCGGGTCAGATTTTTGCCGTCATTGGATTTGCATCCAAACCCAACCCCAGAATCTCCCGAAGAAAAAAGGACAGATACGCCTCGGCTGGCTAGCTGGGAGAATAGGCTGCATACGGAGTATGCATAATGTGGGGGAACACTCTTGAAGCAACGTTAGCTGCCGAATTACTGCAACTGCATCAGGGAAATGAATGTCCTTTACTTACTTGTTCATCCTCTCCATACGAAATGGAGATGACTTGAGGAAGATCGGATTGGTTCATTTCGAGTATGCCGTTCAGAAATTCCAGGTAAGGTTCGTTCATGTCGTCATCTTGGGTTGGCTCAGCAATGTCAGGAACTAACGGTCCAAGTCCCCCAGTTGAAAACTCCACGATGGGCAGTGGGGACACAATACTTGTAATATACTGAACGTCAAGATTGGCTTCCATACTGCCTTTCGCCGATGTCTGGTTATCTTCACCTCCCTTGAATTTTATCACTGTGAAATTCTGTCCCACCGCCCATGGAGCAGTGGATTGCTCAAACTTAGCAAGATCAGTGTACCGTGCATACTGTTGAAGAAAGCTGGCGACGCTGGCCTTGCTGCCAGATTGAGCGTTGGCGGTGTAATTGATATTATAGAGGCTTTTCAGACACGATGGTGAATTTTGAGATGTACAATTGTCGACGAGCCTTGGGCGAAAATTGCCATGCAGCGACAATTTTCTTACCGCTTCCTTTGGGAAATGTTTGAGGGCATAAGGTATGTGTTGAGGTCGGATTTGCCCAAATCTAGTCGTGGGTTGGATCATAAATATATGCTTAGCCACTGCATCTGGCAATGAGTATTTGAGTGTACGTAATCGGCGAATATGAATATGGTCGTTGGTGTACCAGTAAAAATTTGTGCTTAGAAGCTTGTTTGCAACTCCGATAGTCGTTTGGAAGTTGATCCAGTCAGCATTTTGTTTGATATCTGAGATACCGAATGAGCGCAACCAACTCGTCACGTTGCTGACGGTATTATCAGAGGGCAACAACATCGTTTTCATTTCATGATGAGATTGGAAGTACATGCCGTATTTGGGGTGATCTGGCGTTGACATGTCGAGCACTGCCTGCTCAAAATGCTCTGGATTCTGTTGCTGAAGGGCAATGCGAAGTTTAATGGGTTGATCGCCGCAGCCGGGAGTGGAACGTTGCCATCCTGGTGGACACCGGGTCAAATTTCACGATATACGAGACAGGGACCGAGGAGGTGAGTTGCACTCACCTTGGGGAGTGGTGTAAAGCCTTTCGATAACGTTACGGCGACCGCTAACTAATGAAGGATAGTAAAGAGCGAGAGAAAAGGCAAACAGCGGGAGACAGCAACGAGCGAGCATGTTGAACTAGGACGAAGCCGGCTCTAGATAATGGCTATGGCCCGTGACTATAAGAGAAAGTAATGCCCAAGAACCTCCCTGAGGTATGGGAGAGCAATTTCCCCGTTTATATAACATTGCGGATGCTCGTTCTATGGGTGCTACCGGCTGGAGTCAGCATTATACATCCAGGTTACCTCTAAAACTCCTATTTTATTCCTCGCCATCGGTGGGGAGAAATCGGCTTGAGATTCATGGCTCGTCCTAAAAGCGTCGCGAGCGCCCTAGCCATCTGCATATAGTCGTAGGTAACAAAGTTAAGCTTCATAAGTGTAAATGCCCTCGAGTTCGAATAAACACACATTCATGTACGCGTTACTACTTCCTAGATAATCTCTCCTGCTCATGCCTTTTCATATCCTTCTAGTATACAGGTGGATTTTATTAGCGGAGTTAAGAGTGATGACTGTGACCTGAGCTACTGACCTGTAGAACAGAATTTCTAAAATCAAAATTTGTTTGTAACATTGACATAGTTGCCTAGGTAGGTAGGTTTGCTACTCTCGTACAACGAGGTAACCTTACAATAATGGCCTGCAATGGAACATTTGCAGACAAAAATACTTATCACGTACAACTGCGTATCGCTGTGCTACATTTACGGGATGCTGTTTCATTTTTATCTTTCCTGGTTTGACGTTGTGAGAGGTTGTTATATTCTACCCAGGAAAATCTTTCCTAGAATCTGGATATATTTGCCACATGGTGAGTTGTCTTATTATACAATAATAGCTCTTGGTCATAAATTCGGCTAAATTGTTAACCGTGTATCGAAAGGGATTTTATTCAACGCTCAAATATGTCATATCCGATTATTGTTTTGTAGTGATTTCTTCGATCTCCGTGCTAGTTACCAAACATATTGTCCATACTACTGCACGTGAAGGTGATTTTCATCCGGCCATAGGGCACTGTTTTCTGTACGATGGGAGTAGAAGGACCGCATAGCCGGAACCAAGAGCAGTAAGATAATAATAATAATATTGTCCATACTACCCAGACGCATCGTAGGTATCACAGAATGTTCCCATCATATATCTAAATTAGTAAAGATAAATTCACATTAAGCGCCTATCATAGATTCATAGTGCTAGCATTATATTTGGCATACAAATGCATGCTTTCTAATTATTATGTTTGGAAGTAATAATTAATTCCTCTTATGCAGTCTCTTGGTAATATTGAGGAATGCTGCTCCCCTTCGGGCTAGTGTAGTGCTCTTGTGCTCTAGGCGGAGACCTTGAGTAACTCAGTGCTATTGGATCATGATGCCGTTATTTTCTACTGACTTTGGATTCATAATGTTACAATGGAATCTTGTGATAGTCCGTAACTTGAAAACAAATCAGAGGAAAAGAGACTGCCTATATGAGATCATAGCAGATGCTTAATAAATGAGTCGCTAATTGTATTTCCTTTATAATTTAAATGGAGTGTTTTATTATGCGATGATTCATCAGTAACATCTAGATATTCCCTACCTATTCCTGGTTGCACAAAAGCTTCAAATTGCTTATCAGTAAATGACGACAAAACGCACTTAAGGGAAAAGAAATAACCCCAGCTGTGTGAGATATAAGCACACAACAATCTTATTTAATACTCGTTCCGCAGGACTCTGGAACTTTGGCAAGGGGCCTCACGACCTCACACAGAACTGACAGTTGTACTAAATTCGGGACACAAGTAAAAGCCAAACCTCGTGGCGAATTGGAAGCAAATAGATGGACCATACGGCCCAAAGGTCAAGCGGAGTAATAGTAATAATAATATTCTTTTACTATCATCGATGTGGTATCCGAGTAAATGGAAACAGATTAAAAGGGGAATGTGAATGTGAAGAGTATGCCTGTGCTAATGGACGCATAATTAATAATCATTCAGGTGCGTGCCTTTCTATAAATGACAAAAGCTCACCGGCGGCAATGTTGGACAATATAATTATAAGAGAGCTTAGAAATTGGGCGTAGTTGGCTCTTGGGCCTCCCGCTCTCTATAGTTATCGATCTAGAAGGAATACGAAAAAGGCACCATCTCCCTTGTGGCAATGCTAAAGAATGTTCTATCATAGAGAACAGTAAGGTTACGAATATCTTTTGTTCAAGCCCTGTGTGCACATGGTGTCATGCTTAGTTGAAGCTATTCTAAATGGGGGTTACCGTCACACTGGAGGGGTAAGCATAGGGCTGTGTAAGCGTCCAGAGAGACTCGCCCATGCCTTATCAAGTCAAGCTTCTTTAGAGATTAAAAAGTAAGTGATGTTTGCCAAGTCCTGTATACGTAGTGTTTCGACAAGTGAGTCGAGCTCGAGCGATCTGAAATAATTATTCTGAATACATACGTAATCATCCAATTGCAATACTGTCTCTGCGACGTTTAATATCTCCCTGGGCTGCATTACTAGTACACAAAACGTGTGGCTTTTTGGTCGGGATGGTATACTAATTCAATGAAGAGATTAGGAGAAGAATTGATATATAACTACAGATCACCCCTAGGATCCTTTTGAGGCCTAGAAAAACCCTCGGTGGCCGACCCTTCACGACCCAACTGCAGGGGATATGCACATATTGTACATACAGTATGGCCAGGCTCCAGCTTCAGACAACGAGGAGACCTGACCCAGCTGCAGGGGATATGTTAGTCTTCACGATATCAGTGATTGGTGTCTTACAATGTTACACAGCGCGCTGCACGGCACCAGTGTTCGTAATCTTCAATTCGTTTCTTGAATGGTTAGAAACATTTCATTCATTCTACAAATTTTGATCTAACCAAGGTTATGTACCACAAGATTTATTCTTTCTCTGCAGTTCTGTCGTACAAAAAAGAACTTGGCATGAAATACTACTAGGTGGTAGGTACATGTATTAAAATGCCTGCAGAGCGAGCGATACTGGTAGTATATGTGTAACTACTATTATCTCCATCAACTCTCGAGGGAACTCGAAGCACGAGGCCGTAGGCTCTTAACAGACCCAATTGCGCTAAGAAGTTGCTTCACTGTTCTGACATCAGTACATAGTATCATCATATCATGTATGGCTGCGTATATTTATCTACCTTCGAATTCAAGGGGAATTTCAGTAATCTATCTGAAATCAATGTGTCATAGCTTCTGTGATATTTGGTTATTGTGCTGAAAAAGGAATGGAGGAATGGTCAAATTAAATGGCAGTCATTATTTGTGCCATCGAGAGTACTGGGTCACGAGACCTAAACTTCTAAAGTCCACCGATTCATTAGGCATGTATATCGTGGCGTAGAATGCGGAGAAATTTGGATGTACCCGGTTTTCGGAAACAATAAAAAATTCTCTACTATCAAAGCGGAATAATAATGTTAATTAGGCAATCAGGAAAAGTTTATGATTGGGTCTTGGTGAATCGAGAGTCAAACCGACTAATTTAATATTTTCCGGCACTGTCCTAGGAGGCTAGGATGCTTGCTGACTTGTCAGGTCTCCGCCGCTCCGCTTAGTTTTAGAGATGTGCAAATACATATGGATTTGGATGAAGGGGCCATTCATTATCATCTTGGTCAGTGGGAGGCATCCAGCTAGATGGAGTCTTGATTTTGTACCTGTATTCTTCATTAGTACGTTGACTTCAAGGCCATAAATTTCGGAGACTGTCTAATGCATCACTTTCACTAGATAGAATAATACTCAAGGGGCTAATTGGTTATGAGCCCCTATTTATGGCACACATACTCAGAGACGAAGAGAAATGATACATATGGGAGAGTATTCTACGATAGGGCAGATTCACTGGCAATTCATTGATCATATAACCAACAATTGCCACCCATATCACCAGTTGAGCATTTGAAATGGTCGACCTATCATCATTCCCTTGAGAGCAGCTGAAGATGCCTTCTAGCTACGTTACCGCAACGAGAACTCATAAGGCTTTTAGCCGGATACATTAGACGTGATAGGGGAAAAAATGACCAGCCCCTTGACGTCAAAGGTGAGCGCGCCTCCGGCCCGATCGATATAGATGGTAGATGACGGAAATCTAGAAATCAAGCTCACATTGGCCAAAGTTTGCTTAATTGAATTTTTTATGTCAGGGATACAAGGCTTAAATTCCCGTGATGACTGTTTGCGGTATGTTCGTCTCAGTACATGTAATCCGGGAATCACTTTCACTGGTTGGTATTAAAATTGAAGCACCCTTTTCGCCTCGTCATTGGCGGAAAAGCCAACAAGCTGTTCTTTGAAGCGGCGGTGAAAGGGTAATAGCTGCCCTGCCCACCGCCATCACCGTAATAAATGCCCTTGCATTGCCTGTTGTTGCTCATTATTCTCCAAGTGATACGAATGACTGAAAAACGCCAAAAGAAGTTTCAAGTCAATCAGGATACGGGATTGGGTGCAGTCAGATCCGGATGCCCTCCAACGATGTCGAAATGTGTCAAAGGTTGCTTTTGCTATGTTTTTGCTGTCTTGCCATTTTTGGGACCTGCCACGTCCAGTGATTAGCAGATGGGTGCAGATGGGTATGCAGGATGTCCACGTCCTAAATCCGGTATAGTGTTAACAGCATCTAACCAAGACGTAGTCCCTGTCATTGCATACATACATGTTGCATGAACACTTATGCCTATGCCCGTGCCTATGCATGCTTGGCTCCAAGCCCGATCCGGATTACATACATATGTAGATTGATTCTCGTCGAATCGCCGGATCTGGGCCGAGATAAGGTTCCTTTTTGTGTCTCTTAACAATGTTATTCGATTCATTTTTGTTTTTGTTTTTTTTTGTTTTTTTCTTCTCTACCCCCCAATCTCCCCTCTCCTTCCCCTCTTCTCCCCCCTGCATGCGGAAAAAGATTCGACCATGCCCATTATTATTACCTCGCGTAGAGCTGCTTTTCTGGCCACGGCTGTAGGTCCTCCAAAATATTCGATATTTGTCTTTTCCTAGACAGTCCACCCCGGCCCCGGCAGAAACCGGCTGCCTCTGAGACTTGCTCCTTCAATCTTTGTTGCATAGCGGGAAAAGACGGTTGACAGGACATGTGGAGCCTTTCCGCCTTGCCGGATGAACGTTGGACATCAGACGTGGATGGCCTTCACAGTGCGATCCCTCCTTCACTGAAAGCATGCATGTTGATAGTAATAATTGATGGTTAATGATGAATGAAGAGTGTTCATGACACGGCGTAAGTTGTACCTAACCGTGCGACGGTTACTCCATTGGGTTGCTTCTGCTCCCTAATAATTTTTTCCTCTTCTTCTACTCCTTCCCCCTCCTCCTCCTCCCTTTCCTCTTCCTTTTCCTCCTCCTTCACTGGAGACAGGGACCTTGACCTTCATTATTAGTATTATATTGTTGTCCACAGTGAGGATCATATACTAGTTGACTCGGTCCTGCCGTCCCGTCGCGCGGGCCCGACACGGGATAATAAGTCGGCGGTGAGTAAGCTACAGGACTACCTCAATAATGCAAAATTCCCCAGGATCCTCTAGACAATGGTGAATTCTGTTATCTGGACCATGACCTACAGCCGTACGGGGTAGAGTGACGGATGGACGGATGGATGGAGGGACGGAGGATAGGAGAATGGAGGAAAGAAGGACAAGAGGTGTCAGGACCGGACCACAGCATCTGCAACAATACAACATGCAGCAGAGATAGAGATTTCGTCAACCAACTGCCAACTTGGTGAAAGGAGCTTTCTGTCCACGGCATCCAAAACCACCGACTGTTCTCCACGATGGCCTCGGCGTCGGAATTATACATGGAACTAAGCTTGGAGGATTCTGGACGTCTTGGGACACCCTATTCTGAAAAGGAGGCCGCCGACAGCATGCGGAGTCTGAAGCTGATCACCAACATGTGAAGCCCTCTATCTTCCCAGTATTTTCTTGGGCTTGCCCAATCTATATCCCCCTCCACCAGTGGTCTTTGATCATGAAGGTATCCCCCCGTATTATTAAAAGCTTCGAACCACTCTCGAGCCGAGGAGCAGGGAGCGGAGCCTGTTTCTTGAGGATTGGTGGAGACATGCCTTATCATGTCCCGAACCCGAATAGGCTCTGCGATCACGATTCCTGCGGGGATGAACGAAGAGATTCGACCCCATTATTGAAATCTTCGGAACAACGATTTTCTTTTTTTATCGACCAGTCTCATTGCCTTCGTCTTTTTTATTTTATTTTCTTTTTTCCTCTGGAGAGAACATGAACCAGTGGCGGGCGTGGACAGTTCCTCGACGCTACGTTTTAGATCCGAGAATGAATCTTTCATGCAAAGCGCAACGAGCCGGAGGGGTTGCTCCACTTCACTATGGAGTCACGGAATAAGCTCCAGGAGGGGGAGGAAGGGATGATGAATGGAGTACTTGACTAGGCCTCATCCGCACCTATCAGTTACTGTCCTTAACGCCGTGGGCAAAGGATGCGACCGTTCTGGTCAAGATTTCAAACTGTCCCCATGCTCCTACATATGGATTGGAGATGGATAGGATAATCTCTCCCTCTCTTTACATTTTTATTTTTTGATCTTATTATTAGAAGAGAAGGAGAAAAGAAAACAGAAAGAACCCTAATTAAAAAAACCTTAATTAAAAAAAAAGGTTCAAAAAGTAAGAATTAATGACAAATTAATATAACACAACATTCAAGGGATGTTTCACAAATAGCTCAACTTGGCCACTAATAATAAGAGGGAGATAAAAAAAAAGTAGTATTGTATTACTACATAAATAGGAACTCTATACTCTGTACAATACTCTTCATGCCGGAGCTCGGCCACTAGTAGTGCCGCAAAACAACATGGATTCCATCTTAACTTGTAGCCCTAACTTCAAGGATACCTCATTCGAATCGAACTGCCTCATGAGAAGAGATGAGGAGTAGAAGGAGTGAAGAAGATGGAGAAAGAGGGGAGAAATAAGAGAAGGAATGGAGGAAAAGAAAAAAAAAAGAATAAAAAAAAAAAGAAAAAGCTTTGAAGAGAAGATCCTGAAACTACATACTACTCTCCCACTACTTTTATTAGTAGATCATCGATCTGTAACTAAAAATCGTCTCCATGACCCCACCGGCCAGAATGCAGATGAGCACTCGGATTGTTGCATTCCGAAATGCGCCCATGATAACAAGAGCAGATATCCGATGGACTCAATGTTCAACTTCAGAGTCAAAATGGATGCCACGTCAACGATCATCCAGGATTTGGAGATAAAACGAACTGCCCATAATACCCGGCCAATCAGTCGAGAACCAGGATGCATGCCTTTCAGGCGACAGCGAAGATGATAACCGACTATCAGTACGTACTACGTACTCCCGAATCGCCAGTGAGATCGAGCTTGAGCTCGATCGGACAGGCCATTCATGTATGAAAATGCTGTAGAACTACTTCATCCGTCGTCCCACCACCCCTTCATCCTCCAAGGCGGAGGGAACACTTGTTGAATGAGTACGAAGAAACTGCTAGGATCATTCGACCGATGTTCTTCTTTCCTTCACACAATCTCACTCAGCAGTCATCAATCTTACCATCTGATGGATTTCCCACCTCTTCCTCCTCCTCATTCACCGTCCCTCATTCACCGTCCTCATTCACCGTCCTCACTCACTATCATCCATCCTTCATTCACCGTCCTTCATTCACTGTCCTGTATTCACTGTCCATCCCTAGTGACCCAGTTCCGAGACAACGTGGGTGATGAGATCATCTCCTCTACCCAACAGATGTTGCAGACCCTCGTTTATTCAAGAGAACCGGGACGCTGACCCGCTTCGTTTTTGCGTCATGGTTCTAATAAGGCCCAGTAGCAAGGGATTAATATCACTAGTGATCAAACCGCCGGCCCAGATCAGTAGCTCCCAAGCTTCCCCTGGCCGACATTAGCTGTCTGCAGCTTCCCGGCCGAACGAAGTGACAAATTTTTCTAGCAACTTTAGTGAGTGGGGATCGAAGATATCACCACTGATTCACTGGCAAACGGACCGTACAAATCAGTGAATGCCTGACTGGAAAGGTATATTTACAAGCGCACTGAAGGGCAGGAGCTCGATCCCATATCTTTCTGGATTTTATTTTTATTTCAGATCAATCTTGCCTTAATATTCTATTTTTCGGGCGGCAACCTCGGCGACTTTCCGTTAACGTGCTCAGTCCCCAGATCTTCTTGCTTGCTGCTACTGCGACGGCGTTGTTTTCCCCCCCTGACTTGCAAGCAAGACGTACCTTAACCTGCCACGTTCCTATCAGCCATGTCCGCAACAGTCACAGTCGCTCCAGCCGAGGAACAAATAAACTACGATATCAACCTCCCCTACGTCAGGGTCGCGGGTGAAGCCTATGAGGGCACCAAGTATCCGCAATACCTACCCACATGGGACCCGGTCTGGTTCGAACCGCTACGTCCATTCGACTATCAGGACCCTGCCCTACGAGTGAAGGATAAGACGAAGCCCAACCTGTTGCAGGGTGGATCCAAAGTCACGCACATTCAGCCCTTTCTGGGAAGCATCGTCGAAGGAGTTCAGCTGAGCCAGCTCAACGATGACGCGAAGGACGAGCTCGCGCTGCTCATCTCCGAACGCAAGGTCGTCGTCTTCCCGGATCAGGATCTGGTCGATGCCGGTCCCGAACGTCAAGATAAGTTTATGCGATATTTCGGCAAGCCGAACTATCAGCCGGTTTCGGGGACCGTCCGGGGACACCCGAGCTTCCATATCATCCACCGGGATGGCAACAAAGAAGAGATCGGCCGATTTCTCGAGCAGCGGACCACCACGACCCTATGGCACCAGGACGTCAGCTATGAAATCCAACCCCCAGGATATGTAATGCTCGGTTTGCTGCAGGGTCCTGAAGTGGGTGGAGACACGATTTTTGCCGCCACAGACGCCGCGTACCGGTAAGGACACGGCTTCCTCTACCATGGTGACGAATTACACCCTGAACGCTAACAAACCATCATTCTTCTCTCTCCACAGACGCCTCTCGCCAACGTTTCGTTCCTTCCTAGATGGCCTGCGGGCGGTCCACAGCTCCTCCATGATGATTGCTCATGCCCGGGTGAACGGCGGCTTGGTTCGGAAGGATCCGGTACAGACCGTCCACCCTTTGATTCGGGTTCATCCAGTAACGGGGGAGAAATGTCTCTTCCTCAATGGTGAATTCATCACGAAGCTCCAAGGACTCAAGGAGCCGGAGACGAAGGTGCTTCTCGATTTCCTTCTCAACCACGTGATCACCGGGCACGACTTTCAAGCTCGCGTGAGATGGAGGCCTAGAACGATTGTGTTATTTGACAATCGTTCCACGATCCGTATGTTTTCTGCTTACGGTCTAACCAGATCTCTTGTTCTCTTGTTTCGTTGCTGACCATACCCGTCAGATTCGGCCGTCGTTGACTATCTTGACGAAGAGTACGGAGCAATGCCAAGGCACATCTTCCGCTTATGTGCAATGTCTGAAAAGCCGATTCCTGCCTCCGACAGATGATTGCATGCGTACACGTTCTTAGGGTTCGGATCAGGAGTTTTTCTTTTTGTCCCAATTCATTTCATTTCATTCACTCTATTCTCTTTCTCCCTTCCCTTCTCCAAGACTTTGTTTTCTTTATTTTTATTTTTATTTTTTAATTTTCTTCTTTACGATATTCCATTTTAACTTCTTGCACGCCAAATTGGCGATAGACTGTTAACGATAGATCCCTAGTTATTAGCTGTAATCAAGCTTCTATGCCCGAGCACAACCAATTGGATCGCCTCGTTCTGCCTTAGGTAATGTAGCTCTCGTCGATTCCGAAACGAGCTAGATGAGGTCTTCACGGAGAGACAAGGTCACGGGCTGAAGATGGCTACTATTGGGGGACCGATTTTAGAAGGAGCGCCAAGTATGCACAACGTAGGCACATACAGGGACCATAAAGCTGTCGATAGTGGGGCCAAAGTCTGCTGTTTTGCATATGTAGAATGCTGATTGATCGTCCAATTTGCCGTGCAACGTGGGTGCTCAACGGGGAGGGCGAAGGGGGGACGTGGGGGGACGCTGGGTTGACGTTGACAGGTAGTATGTACGTATTACAAATGATGATATACACTACTGTAATACAATATCAAGAACCGGGTCCCGTCTCAAGCTGCGAAGCTGTCTTGGGCCCCGTCTGTCCGAATCCTGATTGCCAATTGGAGGCCGTGGTTTTCTTTCACTCGTAATTACTACAAATCATAGTTATAGCTATGATAACCTAACCCCACGATATAAACCTATCGGGCATAACGTCATCGGTTTACCATCCTTTTAGACAAGACTGAGGACCCTGGGCGATACTGGAGTTCTCACTAGTAGTAGTTACCTTCAGCCTATCATAAGAATCACTAGGTTATCTATTTACGCTCAAAGTCCGCATGTGCACATAGCCTTGCTACTAGGTTGAAGAAAGATTCGATATCGTCAGATATGGACGCTGTATATATGTATGTTCATGGCATTAGCTGGAAAGCTTTGCGGTTACATAGTATTTATTCTATTTTACTTTACATGTAAAGAGCCGGGAGAGGGAGTGTAGGCTGTAGCAGTGTTCAAACTACCAGTTAGTAGATAGCCCATATATATTCTGCTTTGCGAAATATATTACGTATAAATACGCGACTCTGCAAGACTGCAACAACCATTGAAGAAAATACATACTGCCGTATCAGCTGTAGCATATAATGTGGCAACGCTCAGAGCATCAATCTCTTTTTGATCATGTTATGCCTCAAGTGAGTGCTCTCTCTGACCCGAATTTCTTTCCGGTAATCCTTGTGATTATTCATCGAAAAGAGTTAATTAATTAATTGATTCAAAGTTGATACTCAGTTTTGGCTTCGGCCATCCATGGATATATGCTCCGTCGTCGAAGCTTCTAATTGGTGGATCCGCTAGCATAACTTTCTCTTCCAGGTCCTGCAGAACCAGCCCCAATTCTTATCATATTTAATTATTGAGCTCGTCCTGAACCGCTAGTGGCCAGGTGGCCCCAGCCTTTCCTTTATTAGGGGGTGATCTCTCGTAACCCTATCTAGCTACCTAACCCGGTAATGTCACAGGCAGCTCGCGAGCTATACCGGTTAGAGATCATGACGACCAATACTGAGGTCCAGCAGATAATGAGCATTGAGCTCCAGATGAAACACTTTAGGAAAGTGGCACTCGACCGCCAGAGGATGAAGTTGCACAGTTTGAATTGATCCGTTGGCTGGATATCAGAATCGGACACCAGAGTGGCTTGTGTGATGTTATCTTCAAGGACACGGCCAATGGTTGCAGAATAGTGATAACACTATCTTCTATTCTTCCCTTCTATTACTCATCTCTGGCTCTTATGAAGTGCTGACAAAAGTCCCAAATGGAGCGGTAACAGGGTGGAAGTTGGCCACAAGAACTCATATGGCAGAAATAGTTAATACTCCCACATTGCGTCACAGGAAATCTATCTTTCCTGATCTTCTAGTTGCCAGGTTGGGATTAGGTAAAAGCAAACAGGAAGCTCATTGTTCAAAGGATTATATTTTTACATATAGTGAAATATTGTGGTACTGTACTTCCCACCAAAAGGGGTCTTCAAGGATCCTGGACTTTCGACCTGGAAATGAAGAATAGGTACGTACGAAACAATTTCATCTAAAGCACTCCAAAATAATAGAGCCGATTTCAAAACTACTCATCTCCGGGCTAACTATCGTCATCTGTTCATTTTATTCGCCCTTTTATCAATCCAACATGCCAACTGCTTTTCTTTGTCTCGTAACTAGTCTTTTTGCTATCTCTATTGCTGCTCCCGCAGGCATTGTATGTTTGTCCTATGCCTTCTACGCTCAGCCGAGCTCTCCGCCGTCAGGCCCAGACATTCAAGCACCCTCCGCGAGTACAGTCAACAGTTCAAGGTCTACTAGCACTTCTGAGAGTGTGCCTCCAGTTTCATATTCCATTCCAGCTTCTGACTTCCCGTACCCTTCTTCCAGCGCAACTAAAAGCACGTCGGAAAGCCCTCCTCTCAGTACAGCTTCTGGCCTTCCACCTGCTCCTTTCCGTTTCAGCGATGCTAATCCGCACTTCTCTCAGAAGCACTTGAGTTACTTGAGGAACGAGGCCTGGGAGCTGGAGCTGCGCAATTGCAAGGTCCCGTTGGACTGAAGTAAGCTATCGACTTCCAAGTTCTCAGACGCATTAACTAAAAAGCAAAGCAATCTATCTGTCGTCGATATACACCCAAGAATCCCAATTTATACCTAATCAATGCAGCCCTCTGTTACCTTCCACCTCCTTTGTTCTAGGTTATATATATATTTATTAATTATATAGTATATACCGCAGGTGCACCAACTCTTTCAGTCCTTTCAATAGGAGGAGTGCAGTGTATCGGCCAAACTGTGTGCTGTCAGAATAATAGTTTTGTCGGTCCGTGGTGGAATATCCTCGATATTTGAAGGGAGCTATATATTTAAATTTATATAGATTTACTACTATTTATCAAGGATCGCGGAATCTGTAACCTGTTCAGAGTCCAACTCCTTCTCAAAGTTGAAAGCAAATACGGTATTCTTGTCATACCAAGCTGTAATAATTCGCTATAGAGGGTGCAGGGAAAACGAATAACTGCCAAAATTCGCGCCAAGTCCGTAACGCACTCAGAAGTTGTATCACGAGATCTCAGACCTTGAGTTTTTTTTCAGGCGATTGGGGTTGCGAATGTCGCTGGGTTATATCGCAATTCTGCTAGCTACTACTAAGTAATTAAACATTCTGACCATTCACACCGCCTTCCATACTACGCTCAGACCTCGCTTATGAATACCTAGATGGCAGGTTCCCTGCACATGCCTCTAAGCTGAAGCCTTGCTACTACTTTCTTGCTAGCATATGATTTGCGTGACCGATAGACAGTAAAATAGAAGATATTTCAATTTTTATTCATCCATCATGATCACCTCCCCTTACTGGCGCGCTAGTTACGCCACAGTGGCTTAGCCACAAGTGG